>SNQJ01S0015364.1:101194-130573 GCA_010110895.2 Picea sitchensis
CTCAACCATGTACTCAACATGTACCTCAACCAAAAGCCCTCATCAATTTCATCATCAAAATCTGATTTGTAGCTCTGTAATAGACTTGGTGTTTCTGATCACATTTCTGCAAACCTTCATTAACTTTAACAGCAAGAAACTAGTTCATCTCAAGTGATAAACCTGTTCTTCTCCTAGAGATGCGAGGGTCTAAGGACATGAAAAAAAGATCAAAATTGTAGGAAAAAGAAAGCTATGGTTGATTCCTAGGTTGTATTTGCCTAGCTTCCCAACGTTCTCATATACAAATGTATTATTCAATCATTTCTCGTGAGCGTTCAACCTCAACCCGGGTATTAGCGGTCTCTAAGATGGTATTAAACAAGGTTAAAGCAATGCTGGTCTGATCCTTAAGATTGGGCTCAATATTGGGCTTCCTTGCAATAGGTACAGTCATGAAGAAAAGAAATAATCAAAGAATCAAAAGCAACAATATAAATATATTCAATTATAATTAAGCATAAAATCAACTGGAGAGATATGGAAGATCTCCCCAGTATGGTTGCCAAATAAATGTTGAGGAAATATATGAATATATCTTACTCAAGCATTTTTGAATCTTGCTTGGCTAAGGCAAGATAGCCATGAATATTACCCTATGTTTATAGCCTAAAAAAGTGTTTCCCAATCCACAAGTATTAGTTACAAGGGATTAGGCTGATTTTTTAAAATAAAAGATTGTTGCAAAATATAACATTTTTATATAATTTTCTGAATATAACAGATTGCAAAAGCAAATGTTTAGATAAAAAAAAAAACTACCAAGTCACATATTAACACAGATGAGACAGAATAGCAATCGCTTTATTTCATTCCAAGAAATAAAAAAAATCATTATCTTTACAAAACTCCTTGTGGGGGTATGGACCAAGGTCAAACTTAGATATCCTCGATGAAAACCATACAAAAGGACTCTGACAAGAAGTAAAAAAATGAAATTTAAAATCTGTATGAGCTTGCCATAGACTGTTGCCCACTTGACTCTACATAATATCCTTTATCAGTCATGAAAATCAATTCATAAACATACAAGTCTACACATACTATCAAATATAGATCAACACCTCTAAAACATGCATCTGAATGATATGGTTCATCTTTGAACCTTGATGTCTACAATAGGACCTTGTTGTCATAAAAGAGAATTAGGATTTTAATGAATTGAAGAATGAATGAAAACTGAACTATCTCAATAAAACTCAAGAGAAAACCTTAGTATGATTTCCCCTTCTATTCTCCACTTGTTCTTCCTTCTGTTTTCGATTTTATGCATTCCAAATTAGTTGAAGTAGTTCAACTACCTCATTTAGATAAGTTAACTAAAAATCAACTAACTTTTAGTTTAGGGGAAGAATTAATAATAATAATAATAAAGGGTCCTTTTATTAAATAATAACTAGTATAAGGTGGGACCCCTTGCGACTCCCTTTAATTTCTTAACAAAAATAAACATAATTAGACAGTCAATCAAACACATCCCTCTTTGTGGCTCCCATAATCATTTCCACAATTTGAAATTTAAATATCAATGATATTTCAAATTATATTCAAACATATAGTATCCACAATATCCAAAAATAGTTTGTTGTCCAAAACTTTCAACAGTCCACTGTCCTCAATAAATCAGTAATAAACACATAATCAAAAACCATATTTTCCACTTTGAGAGGCAATTTTTCCTTTGTTGTTTCTATCTCCTTTTGACTTCCTTGAATTATCCTTAGGTTGGGTAGAACCTTGAGGCTTGATCTCACTAATGATATGGGAGCAGTCATCTCTCAAGTGAATACGGGATGATACTTACTTGACTGAGTCACTTGAAGGAGAGGCGGGAACAACAACAACTTTACCTTTGTCATGCACATTGTGGGCTTCGATTTTTAGTATTTTTCTTGCATGGGGGAATGTATAGGTGAGTGTGCAGGGGAAATATGAACATTTGGGTTTACAGGTGGAGGAGGAGGAGGTAATGACAAGTTTGGCCAGCCACGATGGTGGAAGACTGCTGGGTGAAAAATATCCTGCCATCCATCATTCTCGTAAACTTCAGTTTGCAAAGATACATGGAGAGGTACAGGGATACCAAGAACATTTTGGGGCTGGAAGGGAGGCCTCTCTGGTATAGGCTGGACTATCCCTTGCCCAATCCAATTGAAACATCCAGCTTGAAAGAGTTCGTTTAACTCTTGAGGATTGACATCATAATGTATTGAGAATATGGGCCTTCCAGGCCCTCTGTTACAGTTTCCTCTGCCCCCATTATTTCGACCATGACTTCCTTTGCTGAAGAAGCTCATCCTCTATGCAACAATTATTAGCAACTAGCTCTAAACAAACCATACATGACATTCTCTTAATATAAAACAAATTTTGGCTCAACAATCACATCAGACCCATGCAATTGAATCCATAAAATGTATTTAATAATTGTCAAATGAGCAGGGGGTTAAATAGGGTTCATGGGATATCTCGGGGGATTGTATTGAGAGGAAAGTGATATCATGATAGGGAGTAAGAACATGATTACTTCACGACATTTCATTAAATAACTAACTATGCAACAATACCAAAACATATCAGCTACCATCTATATCAGTGTCATTTTTTTTATCTCTGTCATATAGAGTTTTAATTTAATTTTAGTGAACAGGGCATGCAAAATGAATTTGGGATTGTGAAGGGATTTATAATGAGTGAAAAAGTGAGAAAATGATAGGGAATTAGATGGATACTGTTCATAAAATAAATTAAATCAATCAACTATCATAACTTTGTTTCAAACTTGATCCAAAAGTATCCACTTCAAAGACCAAAAACATTTAGCTGTCCCTCAATTGCATGCAAGTTGCTTACTGTCTTCAATAAAACAATTTTATTTCCGAGAATTCTTCAATTTATAACAGTCTGTGTATTATGCCTTATGCAAACATTTCCAATTCAACAGTAACAATACAACTTATTTGAACCATAGTACTGCATGTGATAACACTGATCTCTTTCCTTTTAAAAAAAATCATACTATGCACAATGATTCCATTATCTATATCCAACATTCATCCCTGACAATCACACAATAATACACCCATGATAAACAATCAACAATCATTGTCCTCTAACGAAAATCAGGCTCGATTTAAACACACGCATGTTCCTTCTAAATCCGAGAAGAACCAAAGAACGTTTGATGAGTCTATCATACACAGGTCTTCAATCATATAGTTGACACAAATTTGATTCGACAATAGCATTCAACCCCAAAAATATAACCCCAAGATTGATCTATGTGTGAATTAGTTTATAGAATTCCTTTTAAAACAATCATAGTCTGCATGGTGATTCCCATAATATATATGAAGATAACAGAGAAAAATTGACACACAGGTATCTCTGTTAAATTTTGACAGAATCATGATAGTGTTTGGTGAAACAATCACTCACACAAGTGTCTTATTATCTTTAATTCAATCACGATCATGTTGGGATTAAACACAGTAAGAGAGATCATAATCGAATAGAAGGATGTCTCTCGGGCAATAGGTAACCCTACTTTTCTTTTCTATTCAAACGAATTCATCACAGAAGGGACACACTGAGATTCAACCAAGAGATGGTTTTTGAAGTGAGGGAGCCCATGCCTTTAAAATTTCCACAATCATTAAAATGATAACCCAAAACTTGAAAAACCCCAGAAGGTGCCCGAGGAAGGTAGAAGCACGTTAGACTCCAATTTGGGCCCTTTATAATTTAAAAGCATAGAGGTAATGAAAGTCTGCTCGACTTTAGAAAACACAGAGAGCTCATAACCTTTATATCCTCAATAATTTACCACCGAGAAACAACCACGGGCCACAAATATAATCTTGAAAGAACATAGAGCCATGCTCTTTAAAAACACCACAGACCTTCAACTTATAACCCCAATATTTTGACAGAACCATAAGAGAATGCCCAAGTGGAAATGAAGAAATTCGAGCTAAACAACCCAGGCACACACATATGCCTCTAACACTTTTTTGTAGAGAGGAATGAGGGTTAATTCAACAATAAAGGGTACTCAAAACACAGAGAGACCATGTCTCTTTCCAATACCCAGGAGGTCAGTAAATTTCGACAACAATTGACAGTGAGGCCACACAACATAACAATAATCATTATAACAGAGATGAGAGGAGTGGGTGTCGAAACTCTTCATGAAAAGAAGACCAGAATGCAAATCGTATCCATTGATAGATACACCAGCCTCTATTAAACATTCTGGGCCAACCAAGATTGGGTTGTGGAAAGATTCCAGTGAAATGACAGTAAAGAACGAACCATCAACAACAGCTCGGGGCTTAGACAAAATAACCACACAAACTATCGACAGTCGTATTGCAACTTGGATAAGAATCACAACAACGACCGAGAGGGAAAAAGAGTTGACAACCACTGACACAAAGACTGGTGGTTAAAACCCCTCAACAATAAAAATCATAGCCCATTGCACCATTGTTACCATTTTACAAAGAAATATCATAAAAAATCAAAGTGAATGAGTTAATAACCAATACATAGAATCAATAACACCCATTTCTTCGCTTAAGAATACCAACATTTCACAGTAATCACAGAGAAGCCAAAACACAATATTGACACACAGTCGAAAAACTTAAGAAAACACAGAACCCATGTGATATTGAGCCACCATTTGATTCATAATACATAGATTCCATCATGGATGGAAAGAAAAGATCCATACCTGGTGATAAAATCGCTTAAATGATGAGTTGGTAGAGTTTTCCTCTTTGAAACCCGAAATCACGAAGCTTCCACAACCAACCAGAGAAACAATGCAACTATTCTAGGGTGACGGTCTCAAGGGAGGTTTGGAGTGACGTGTAGTAAATGCACGTTGCTTCCTCACCTGACCCTATTCAATTCCATGTACGAGCCAAACCACTAACATAACATCCACCATTAAAATCAAATCATATCCAATCTAAAATTCAATGCCATATCGTTTGTATAGATCAAATACCATATCTATTGTATAGTTCACAACCCGAGACATATACATTAATGTTATGCCATAACTTCAACAATAATCATATATTAACGTTACCATATGTGCCTCCATTCAACTCTTTAATAAAATTTTCATAATCCTTTAACCAAAACATATAGTATAATAGCTAGGTCCACCATTTCACAAAGGTTTATACATAATCTTTTTTCCATAGCTTTAGAAATTTTCCATAGTTTTTATTTTTGTTTTGATCATGCTCCCATTTCTTCTCTTTTGCATAAATCATATATGGATAAGTAATCAATGTTATAACATATCACAACATAGCACCTGTAAACAATATAATTCTCATAACCATAGAATTGCCCTGTATCGCAAGCATTTAGCAACCATGCATCAACCACCCATTTATCATATCAAATGGAACCAAGACTGCATCATAAAATGTATAGGACTGTGTAGGCAACATCATAAAAACAACAACATATAAGTGTAATATGTTTACCTTTGAACCTCTAGTCTATAAGGGGGTCCCACCTACTAGTATTATATTATTATCATAATTAAATAATAGCGCTTTAGCAATCCTTTGCGGGCGAAATTCATCGTTGCGATTTTAATCGTCAACAAACTGGCGACTCCACAGGGAAACCTGTTTCCAATAGATTAAGAACTTAGAATGTCTGTTTTTACAGACTAGTAACATCAGATCAAGAAAATATACATCAAAATGATTATGCAACAGGGGGAAGTGGGTAGATTTAAGGGAAAAGTGACTGGGATTTTGGGAATAACTCATGGAAAGTGTTAAGTATGAGGGGATTTATCCTTGTAAGCATAATATTTTAATTAATCATAGTAAGGCGTTCTTGAATTCAAGGAGAAAAAAATTCTTGGTATGCTCTTTTGAATTTTGGAACGGATGGAAGAAAAGGAAAGCATAAGTGGGATAAAACTAACTATCTTATAAAACAACAGTTGAAGAAAATAACAATTTCAATGACGCTTTCAAGGGGAACATCATGACAACTGTGTAACTTGATTGTTATTGATTAAAAATACTTTACATAATAGCGTCGTTGTGGAAAAATTGATCCAACATTTTATTTAGACAAGAAATGAAGTCAAAAGAAACAAAATAGCAAGAAATGACATAGCAAAAATGAAACAAAAGAAGTGAAATAAGCATAAATGAAATAGCATAAATGTAAAATCGAAGAAAATAAAAAAAAACTATAATACATAAAACATTCCATACAACGTTAAAACTTTCAATTTGGTTCCACGTAGTGTTTTAAGTGGTAAATGTTAGTGCTATAGGAAAACAATCGCTCTTGTAAGTCCTTTAGGATGTAAGAATTTGCGCCTAGGACAAAGGCGATCTTAAAAGGACCCAACCATAATTTTTGGAACTTTGAATGACTTCCTCTATCAACATGAGATGAATGCCACAACAATACTTTTTTATTATCCTTAAATTTGACAGCCTTGACACTTTTGTTGAAATATATTTTAACTGTTTTCTATCTTATCTTTATATTATCCAAGGAAAATGTCCTTTTCTCCTCTAAAGCCAATAGTGCATTCATTCTTTGAGAAACATCAGAAGAATTTAATTCTTCAACCTGTAGCATTAACCTTAGGGAGGAAAGTTCCAACTCGATTGGTAGAATGGCTTATTGACCATAAATAAGCTGGAAAGGAGTGCAACCAGTGCTAACCTTGGTGGTAGTGCGATCTACCTAAAGGGCGTAAGTGAGGATAGTGTGCCATTGATGAGGCTTATATTCAACGAGCCTCTTGATAATTCTCACTAGATTCTTGTTTGTAGACTCAACCTACCCATTTCCTTGGGGATAATAAGCTGATGAGGTAAAAATTGTAACCCCCAACTTAGCTAAAAACTGGGTTAGTTTAGCAGAAATAAAAGTGGGACCATTGTCTTTAATAATTTCCAAAGGAAGACCAAATCTGGAAAAAATATTATTCTCAAGGAAAGAAATCACATGTTCATCTTGTGAATGCTTAAGCGGGACAAATTCAATCCATTTCGTAAAATAGTCTGTGTCTGTCAAGATAAAAACTTGCCTTGCTGAAGATGGAGGATTAATAGGACCAATAAATATTATTATTCTCAAGGAAGACCAAATCTAGAAAAAAATATATTCTCAAGGAAAGAAATCACCTGTTCATCTTGTGAATGCTGAAGCGGGCAACTTCAGTCCATTTCGTAAAATAGTCTGTGATTGTCAAGATAAAATCTTGCCCTGCTGAAGATGGAGGATTAATAGGACCAATAAAGTACAAATCCCATTTTGAAAAATCAAAGTCAGGGAGGACAGGTTGTAAAGGCATGGCTGAAAGACGTTCTTTTCTAGCAAACTTCTGGAACTTGTCACAAGATCTTGAAAAAATATAAGAATCATGAAAAATTGAAGGCCAATAATACTCTTTCCTCATAATCTTAAAAGAAGTAGTTTTAGCAGAAAAGTGACCTCCTACATGAATAACAGAATTTGAAGAACCATGAGTCTCTTGCAACAATTTATGTGCTTCCTCATTGTTCACACAATGAAGTAACATACCATCGATAGATCTTATAAACAAGAAGTCTCCTATAATGACGTATCTAGAAGATTTGAGACAAAGCCTTCTTCTTTGATGGTTATCTAAGTTATCTRGACATATTTAATTTTGCAAATAATAAACCGGATTTTTATACCAAGGATGTTCAGACACAGGAAGGATTTGATTGTCAATGTAAAACAATATTGATAGAGAGCTATCTTGTTCATCAATTTCTTCACTTGTTTCAACGTGCTGAKCTAAGTGAAGGGATAAGTCACGTCCCTTGATGGTGTTAGAAGTCACGATAGTTAAATCATGCTCCTGGATCTTGGAAATCCAATGTGMAAGCTTCCCTGAAAGATAAGTCTGTGAGAGTAAAAACTTGACAACACGTAAAGGGACTTTTACTAGCATGTGCTTACCTAAGATGAAGTGGTGAAACTTTTCAGGAACTTTAACAAGAGTGAAATCATGATTTTCAATAAAAGAATATTTGAACTCATCATCTGACAAGATTTGACTCATGTAAGCCACCGGTTTTCATTACCTTGGTCATCACATTGCACCGGGATAATAGAAATTGCTTCCTCTGTGGCATTAGTATATATCATAAGTTCCTTCTCAAAATCTGGCTTCGCCAAAACCGATGCGGAACGGATTTCCTTCTTGATCCCTACAAAAATAATTTTCGACGTCCTTTGTCCAAGAAAAGGCACGATCTTGCTTAAGTAGATTGTGAATTGTTTTTACCATTACCGCAAAATCAGGAACAAACCTACAGACAAAGTTAATAACACCCATAAATGCTTGAACCTCCTTCTTGGAAGCAGGAACAAGAAGATTCATGATAGGAGTATTCCTTTCGAAATCTATGCTTATTCCTGAATCAAAGATTATGTGTCCAAGGAGCTTTCCCTTGGTAACGCCGAAAATAGAATTAGAAGGATTTAAAGAAATGCCAAATTTCCTGCATCACATGAGAATCTTTCTAAGATGTCCAAAATGATCTGATCGATTTTTAGAATACACAATTAAGTCATCAAGATAAATCTGAATAATTTCGCCGATCAAATCGTCAAAATATATTTGCATAGCTCTTTGAAAATTTGCACCTGCATTAGATAAGACAAAAGGCATACGTTCATAAGAGAAAGTGCCCCAACGAGTAATATAAGTGTTTTTGTATTTAACTGTCCTTTTTACCTTGATTTGATTGTAACCAGAAAAATTGTCAAGGACATCATCTGTGACTCTACAACTTGCTGCAAAATCATTTCCATATTAGGGAGAGGAAAATGGTCTTTAACACTGGCCATATTAAATGCGCAAAAATAAACGCATAATCTAATTTGACCTGTTTCTTTCCAAATGGGAACCAAATTGGACACCTACTCAAAATACTTAACAGGGAAAATTATCCCAGCCTTCAAGAGTTTTTCCAACTCCTTTCGAATAGGTGCTTCCAGTGGAGGGTTAATGGGTCTTTGTTTTTGCCTAACCGGTTTTATGCCCTCCTTGATAGGAATGGAATGTTGTATAATAATAGGATCAAAACCATGAAGATCCTCATAAGACCAAGCAAAAAATTCTTGAAATTCACTAAGCAACTCAGTGAACTTAAATTTTTCTTCATCAGAACATTGGGTGCCTAGTTTAACGTTCTTTGGACAATCATGTGTCCCAATGTTCAAGGAAATGGTTTCACCCACTTTCCTTTTTGACTCCTCCTCTTTATGTTTTTCTTTGTTTCCTACATCACTCGATGAAAATGAAATTTCTAGAGGAGTCAAGCCCTTCAAAATTTTGTTATCTTCTATTGATATAATTTCCTTAGGCTTATAAGGTTCATTTTGGATGAAAGCACATATGCTCTCATCACTAGGGAAGACCTTCCATGAATCTACGTTGTCAGGGATGTGTGGACGGTACAAAGATTGAAAGTTACAATTAGGTCTTTGTGGCAGAAGTTGCCAAGTAGGAGAGGCTGCAAAAACAACTAACCTATCAACCATTGAGTTCAATTCCCTTTTAACATGAGTGATGTTGAAAGATAGGAAGTTCGAGATAAGTGCCCAAAAAGTTTGGGTGTAACGTTTCATTAACTTGTTGCTAGGATAATATATCTTACGTACGAGGTTTACAACAAGTTCAAAATCCCCCAAAACTGTAAGGTGAACACAACCTATATTATAGGGATTTTCAATGCCTAGCAGTAATGCTTCAAATTCAGTGACATTGTTTGTGCAAGAAAACTCTAACCTATAGGAAAAGTTATGAATTTTAGCCACATGAGAGTATAAGATAATACCAGCTCTGTTTCCTTCATTGCAACATGAACCATCAAAGTGCATATGCCACATCCCATCCTCTATGTCGATTTGTTCCAAGGTAGTGTTTTCCTCATTTGCAAAGATGTAATACACTCCTAGGTGCTGCTCAATATAATTCACATTAGGTTGTGGGACGCTTTCTATGTAAGGTGAAATTCTTCCCTCCCTTAGGACTATGATGTTTTTACCATTTCGAGGAAAGTATAAATGTGTCCCATCGAGTGAGAGGTATCTACCTGTCAAAGCTTTCCAATATCTTCCTAAGATGATTGAGTAATTACTCATTGGCATATCGATTACCTAAATATTAAGGGTTGTCCTTATTTCAAGTTGCACACACAAAACTAAGGTCACTTCCCTGATTTAACCTATGGTCGTTTGTTTTAAACTATTATAAGAGAGCATGCTTTTGGATTTTTCATTTGTACAAGACAAGCCTATCTCTTCCATAATAATATTTGACATTACACTTGGGCCTGAACCACCATCAATGAGATGACAATTGGCTATTTTGTCCTTAATCTTTACAGAAATAAAGAAGGGGGGATTTTTTACATGGTGCTTAAAGTTGTGTACACCTAATTTATTTACAGTCAAATCCTCTTCATCTACCTCTTCAGAGAGGTTGGCTACTATGGAAGCTTTTCCTTCGATAAAATTTTTCAGTTTCTTTTGCTGCTATGCGACGACAACCATATCTAGGAGGGTAGCATCGGCTTTAATATTATCCAATTGATTGATAATGTTGTATTTGGAAGAGGGAAGAGGGGAGGTAGTTTCTTTACTGTCAAGATCTTTATAAACCAGAACAACAACAATTGGTGAATATGAGCTAGGGAAAGAAGAAGTGTGAGGGGGATCATATTTACCTTTTGGACTATAGGATTTATTCCTAGTGTTAATGATCATAACATCCTCCGACTCTGCAAAGTCTAGGACAACAATAGTAGTTTCAGGTCTTTTACCAAAGATTTTATCTCTGGCACTCTTCTTTACCTCACAAGTACTTTCCTCATGGTGTTCCTCACAAAAGTTACACCAACTACGAGGCATGATTTATTTAGGTTGAAAATTGTTTTCATTAGGATTTCTAAAGGGTGGTGAAGAAGAATATGAAGCCCCAGGGGTAAGCGAAGGGACACTTACTTTCCACTCATATGCTATCATTTGATTATTCATGTCTTGTACAAGGTGTAAGAGGGCAAACATGTCCGTCTATTTAACTGAATCTCCCTTAGGAAGACATTTTCTTTCAAGATGTTCTTCATACTCTAAACAAGTATGCAAAGCGAAACCAAGGTTATCAATGGCCTTTTCCTCAAGCCTATGATGGTAGGGGGAAGGGAGAGAATTATAATAATGCATGAAAGCGGCTTGGTTTTGAGGGTGAATGAGTTCATGAATTTGGTTATATAATTTGGTGAAACGTAAGTTGATAGACTTGATAGTTTCACCACCCTTATAAGCAATGTTATTGTAATACCGTAACTGCTCGGTTGGGCTTTTGGACTGCCCATAGGTATATTTGAACCAATAAAATAACTCTACCAAGTAAAAAGAATGTTGGGAGGAAGTTCAAACAAATCGGCCTTCCCTTCCCTTCAAGGGAATTAACAAATAAGTGCATACAAGTGTCATTGTCATTGGATCCTATGTTATGATAGGCATTACAAAATGCCACCAAATATTCATTCGTAGTGACCATGTTATTATCTGAAAACCTAGGGATATTCTCTTTGAATTTAGGAAGTGGATGAGTAGCAGGTGCTAGGTTAAGAGGGGAGGAAACATGCCACATAGTAGTTGTAGCATCTTCTTCAAACTGAAAAAGCCCATACTTTTTAATGACTTTGGTAGGGTTTGTAGTAGATTGGACAGGGACTTGGTGACTATATAAGCTACCAATCACTGACGAGGGTGAAGGTTGAGATGAAGAAGAACCTCCAGTGCCACCAGAGCCACCACTAGATTCCATCCTATGAACGATAGGTAAGGGAGAGAAAGACGAAATGGTTGAATCAGACAAATTTCTCCTTAGAGTACTTTGTTGGACTGAAAAAATAATGTTTCTTCTTACTATTTCAGCAATAGGATTAATCTCAAGTGATAAAATTGTTCTTCTCCTAGAGATGCGAGGGTCTAAGGACATGAAAAGAAGATCAAAACTATAGGGAAAATAAAGCTATGGATGATTCCTAGGTTGTCTTTTCCTAGCTTCCCAATGTTCTCAGACACTTATGTATTGTTCAATCACTGCCCATGAGCGTTCAACCTCAACCTGGGTATTAGCGGTCTCTAAGATGGTATTAAACAAGGTTAAAACAATGTTGGTATGATCCTTAAGACCGGGCTCAATATTGGGCTGCCTTGCAACTGGTATAGTCATGAAGAAAAGAAACATTCAAAGAATCAAAAGCAACAATATAAATATGTTCAATGATAATTAAGCATAAAATCAACTGGATAGATATGGAAGATCTCCCCAGTATGGTCGCCAAATAAATGTTGAGGAAAATATATGAATTTATCTTACTCAAGCATTTTCGAATCTTGTTTGGCTAAGGAAAGATAGCCGGGAATATTACCCTATGTTTATAGCCTCAAAAAGTGTCTCCCAATCCACAAGTAATAGTTACAAGGGCTTAGGATGATTTTTTAAAATAAAAGATTGTTGCAAAATATAACATTTTTATATAATTTTCTGAATATAACAGATTGCAAAAGAAAATGTGGAGATCAAAAGAAAAAATACCAAGTCACATATTAACACAGATGAGACATAATAGAAATCACTTTATTTCATTCCAAGAAATCAAAAAAATCGTTCTCTTTACAAAAACCCTTGTGGGGGCATGGACCAAGGTCAAACTTAGATATCCTTGATGAAAACCATACAAAAGGACTCTCACAAGAAGTAAAAAATGAACTTTAAAATCTGTATCAGCAACAATCACTTTATTTCATTCCAAGAAATAAAAAAAATCGTTCTCTTTACAAAAATCCTTGTGGGGGCATGGACCAAGGTCAAAATTAGATATCCTCGATGAAAACCATACAAAAGGACTCTGACAAGAAGTAAAAAATGAACTTTAAAATCTATATCAGCTTACCATAGTCTACTTCCCACTTCACTCTGGACAATATCCTTTATCAGTCATGAAAATCAATTCATAAACATACAAGTCTACAAATACTATCAAAGATAGATCAACACCTATGAAACAAGCATTTGAATGATATGGTTCATCTTTGAACCTTGTTGTCTACAATAGGACCCTGTTGTCATAAAAGAGAATTAGGATTTTAATGAATTGAAGAATGAATGAAAACTAAACTATCTCAATAAAACTCAAGATAAAACCTTATATGCTTTCTCCTTCTATTCTCCACTTGTTATTCCTTCTCATTTGGCTTTTATTCATTCCAAATTAGTTGAAGTAGTTTAACTACCTCATTTAGTTAAGTTAACTAAAAATCAACTAACTTTTAGTTTAGGGGAAGAATTAATAATAATAATAAAGGGTATTTTTATTAAATAATAACTAGTATAAGGTGGAACCCCTTGTGACTCC
Organism: Picea sitchensis; assembly: GCA_010110895.2. Lineage (NCBI taxonomy): Eukaryota > Viridiplantae > Streptophyta > Pinopsida > Pinales > Pinaceae > Picea > Picea sitchensis. Next base: position 114,709 of record SNQJ01S0015364.1, read on the forward strand.
CTTTAATTTCTTAACAAAACTAAACATAATTAGACAATCAATTAAGCACATCCCTCCTTGTGGCTCCCATAATCATTTCCAGAATTTGAAATTTAAATATCAATGATATTTCAAATTACATTCAAACATATAGTATCCACAATATCCAAAAGTAGTTTGTTGTCCAAAACTTTCAACAGTCCGTTGTCCTCAATAAATCAATAATAAACGCACAATAAAAAACCATATTTTCCACTTTGAGAGGCAATTTTTCCTTTGTTGCTGCTATCTCCTTTTGACTTACTTGAATTAGCCTTAGGTTGGGTAGAACCTTGAGGCTTGATCTCACTAATGATATGGGAGAAGTCATATCTCAAGCGCATACATGATGATACTGACTTGGCTGAGTGACTTGAAGGAGAGGAGGGAGAAGCAACAACTTTACCTTTGTCATGCACATGGTGGGATTCAATTTTTAGTCTCTTGCTTGCATGGGAGAACTATACAGGTGAGTGTGCAGGGGGAATTTGAACATTTGGGTTTACATGTGGAGGAGGAGGAGGTAATGACAAGTTTGGCCAACCACGATGGTGGGAGACTACTGGGTGAAAAATCTCTTTCCATACATCATTCTCGGGAACTTCAAGTTGCAAAGATACATCGGGAGGCACAGGGATACCGGGAACATTTTGGGGCTAGAAGGGAGGCCTCTCAGGTATAGGCTGGACTATCCCTTTCCCAATCCAATTGAAACATCCAGCTTGAAAGAGTTGGTTTAACTCTTGAGGATTGGCATCGAAATGTATTGAGAATATGGGCCTTCTAGGCCCTCTGTTATAGTTTCCTCTGGCCCTATTATTTCGACCATGAATTCCTCTACTGAAGAAGCTCATCCTGTATGAAAAAAATATTAGCAACTAGCTCTAAACAAACCATACATGACATTCTCTTAATATGAAACAATTTTTGGCTCAACAATCACATCAGACCCATGCATTCCAATCCGTAAAATGTATTTAATAATTGTCAAATGAGCAGGGGGTTAAATAGGGTTCATGGGATATCTAGGGGGATTGTATTGAGAGGAAAGTGATATCATGACAGGAAGTAAGAACATGATTACTGCTCGACAATTCATTAAATAACTGACTATGCAACAATACCAAAACATATCAGTTTCCATCTATATCTGTGTTATTTTTTATCTATGTCATATAGAGTTTTAATTTAATTTTAGTGAATAGGGCATGAAAAATGAATTTGGGATTGTGAGCGGATTTATAATGAGCAAAAAAGTGAGAAAATGATAGGGAATTAGATGGATACTGTTCATAAAATAAATTAAATCAATCAGTTATCATAACTCTGTTTCAAACTTGATCCAAAAGCATCCACTTCCAATACCAAAAACATTTAACTGTCCCTCAATTGCATACATGTTGCTTACTGTCTTCAATAAAACAATTTTATTTCCCAGAATTCTTCAATTTATAATAGTCTGTGTATTATTCCTTATGCAAACATTTCCAATTCAAAAGTAATAATATAACCTATTCGAACCATAGTACTGCAGGTGATAACAATGATCTCTTTTCTTTTTAAAACAATCATACTATGCACAATGATTCCATTATCTATATCCAACATTCATCCCTGGCAATCACACAATAATTCACCCAGGATAAACAATCAACAATCACTGTTCTCTAACGAAAATTAGGCCCGATTTAAACACACATAGGTTCCTTTTAAATCTGGGCAGAACCAAAGAACGTTTGCTGAGTCTATCATACACATGTCTTCAATCATATAGTTGACACAAATTTGATTTGACAATAGCAGTCAACCCCAAAAATATAATCCTGAGCTTGATCTGTGTGTGAATTAATATTTATAGAATTCCTTTTAAAACAATCATAGTCTGCATGGTGATTCCCATAAGATATATGAAGATAACAGAGCGAAATTGAGACACAGGTATCTCTGTTAAATTTTGACAGAATCATGATCATGTTTGGTGAAACAATCACTCACACATGTGTCTTCTTATATTTAAATGAAATCATGATCATGTTGGGATTAAACATAGTAAGATAGACCATAATCGATTAGAAGGATGGATCTTGGGCGGTAGGTAACCCTACTTTTCTTTTCTTTTCAAATGAATTCATCACAGAGATGACACATTGAGATTCGACCAAGAGATGGTTTTTGAAGTGAGGGAGCCCATGCCTTTAAAATTTCCACAATCATTAAATTGATAACCCAAAACTTGACAAACCCCAGAAGGTGCTTGAGGAAGGTAGAAGCAAGCCAGACTCCAATTCAGGCCCTTTATAATTTAAATGCATAGAGGTAATGAAAGTCTTCTCGACTTTAGAAAACATAGAGAGCTCATAACCTTTATATTCTCAAGAATTTACCACCGAGAAACAACCACATGCCACAAATATAATCTTGAAAGAACAGAGAGCCATGCTCTTTAAAAACACCACAGTCCTTCAACCTATAACCCCAAGATTTTGACAGAACCATATGAGAATTCTCGAGTGGAAAATGAAGCAATTCGAGCTAAACAACCCAGGCACACACAAATTCCTCTAACACTTTTTTTCAGAGAGGAACGAGGGTTAATTCAACAATGAAGGGTACTCAAAAAATAAAGAGACGATGTCTCTCTCCAACACCCAAAAGGTCGATAAATTTCGAAAACAATTGATAGTGAGGCCACACAACATAATAGTCATCATTATAGTAGAGATGAGAGGAGCGGGTGTGGAAACTCTTCATGAAAAGAATACTAGAACTCAATTTGTATCCATTGATACATACACCAACCTCTATTAAACATTATGGGCCAACCAAGATTGGGATGTGGAAAGCTTCCAGTGAAATGAAAGTAAGAATGAACCATCAACAACAACTTGGGGCTTAGACAAAATAACCACACCAACTATTGACAATTGCATTGCAACTTGGATAAGAATCATGACAACGACCAAGAGGGAAAAAGAGTTGACAACCACTGACACACAGACTGGTGGTTAAAACCCCTCAACAATAAAACTCATATCCCGTTGCACCACTGTTACCATTTTACAGAGAATTATCATAAAAACCCAAATTGACTGAGTTAATAACCAATACATAGAATCAATAACACCCATTTCTTTGCTTAAGAATACCAACATTTCGCAGTAATCATAGAGAAGCCAAAACACAATATTGACACACAGTCGAAAAACTCAAGAAAACACAAAACCCATGCAATCCCGAGCCACCATTTGATTCATAATACAGAGAGTCCATCATGGATGGAAAGAAAAGAGCCATACATGTGAGAAAATCACTTAAATGATGAGCTGGTCGAGTTTTCCTCTTCGAAACCTGAAATCGTGGAGCTTCCAAAACCAACCAAAGAAACAATGCAACTATGCTAGGGTGACGGGCTCAAGGGAGGTTTGGAGTGACATGCAGTAAATTCATGTCGCTTCCTCACATGGCCCTATTCAATTCCATGTATGAGCTAGACCACTAACATAACATCCACCATTAAAATCGAACCATATCCAATCTAAAATTCAATGCCATATCGTTTGTATAGATCCTATACCATATCTATTGTATAGTGCACCACCTGAGATATATACGTTAACCTTATGCCATAACTTAAACAATAATCATATATTAATGTTACCATATGTGCCTCCACTCAACTCTTTAATAAAATTTGCATAATCCTTTAACCAAAACACATAGTATAATAGCCAGGTCCACCATTTCACAAAGGTTTATACATAATCTTTTTTCCATAGCTTTACAACTTTTCCATAGTTTTTCTTTTTGTTTTGATCAAGCTCCCATTTCTTATCTTTTGTATAAATCATATATGGATAAGTAATCAATGTTATAACATATCACAACATAGCACCTGTAAACAATATAATTCTCATAACCATATAACTGCCCTATATCGCAAGCATTTAGCAACCATGCATCAACCACCCATTTATCATATCAAATGGAACCAAGACTGCATCATCAAATGTATAGGACTGTGTAGGAAACATCATAACAACAACAACATATAAGTGTAATATGTTTATCTTTTCACCTCTAGTCTACAAGGGGGTCCCACCTACTAGTATTATATTATTATCATAATTAAATAATAGCGCTTTAGCAATCCTTTGTGGGTGGAATTCATCGTTGCGATTTTAATCGTCAACAAACACTAGAAAAGTGTTGTTTCTTATTCTTTTTCTTATTCCAGGCAAGTCACTGGTGATAGATATGAGAAGGAGCTATAGTGATGGTTGCACGAGGAAACATATTAGAGAGTATCTGGATGAGACATGGAGTAGACTATCCTGAAATAGAGTTGTGTACATGATCGTACACATCCATGTACCAAAGAAGAAGAGGACAAAGTTAGAATCTTGGGGAAAGAAGGGTACTTTTGTGGGATACAGAGTATCTCTTATGGATATTTATTGTCAGGAGTATAAGGATATGGAAGATGATTGTACAGAACCCTCTAGTTCAAATGATCACTCTTCATGCCATCAACAAGAGTCAGTAGATCTAGAAGGACCAATGGATCTACCTAGAGATGTTGTAGTGACTAGGAGGAGGTCAGCATGGCTTCGTGACACTTAACATGATGCATTGTGGCATCCATGTGATACTTTTAGGGAGAAAAAAGGACCTCACATATTCTCAAGTTATATGACATTGATGATCCACATCATGAGAAGGAATAGATAGCTCCACAAGTGGTGAGGCAGGTGGCCCCACTAAGTACCAGCTTAGAAGGAGCTATATTTCAGAGGGAGTCAGCCCTCAGGATCTAGTAGGGAGGAGTAGCCCTCCCTAGTACAGTTTATAGGAGATCGAAATTCATAGGAGTTTAATATATATAGAAGGAGTAGATGGATATGAGATTGTATAGACTCAGAGGGTGTCATGTTCTAGAGGGATCATGTAGACTCAAAGTGATCCCGATATCATAGAGAGTCAGTCGACTAAGAGGAAGATTCGATCATTCAGGGGAAATCCCCCCTTAGATTCAGGTTGGAGAGAGACATCTTCCAGGACTAATAGATAGGTTTCATGAGTTCTGGAGGATAGATCAAAGCTTTAGAGGCTTCTAGGAGATGTGAGATATCCTAGGAGGATTCCATTGTTTCAGTAGACTTTTCTACAGTAACAGAGAAGACAACCAGTCAGAAGGATTGAGATATGGATTTTGCCTCAGTCATAGAGAATCATTGATTCATAACCTTCCAATTATGAGGAATTTTCAAAGAAGCAAGTGTGGAAGGATGCCATGATGGAAGAGTACCAGTCCATCATGAAGAATGATGTGAGGAAGTGGTTTTGAGACTAGAAGGGAAGTTAGTGGTGACTTCCAAGTGGATCTACAAGATCAAACATGTTGCATATGGTAGCATAGAGAAGTAAAAAGTGAAATTTTTGGCTAGAGGATTCTCCCAGAAAGAGGGAGAAAATTATGATGAGACATTTTCTCTAGTAGCGAGGTACACTTCCATTAGAACTATTGTTTCTATAGTGATGGATTTCAAGACTACCTTCTTGAATGGTGTAATTGAAGAAGAAGTGTACAAAGAGAATCCATAAGTTTTTGTGATCCATGTGAAGGAGTCCCATGTTTTCAAATTGATCATAGCCTTAGACGAGATTAAGCATGCACCCAGGGCATGGTATGCCATAATATACAATTATCTGATGAGCTTGGGGTTTACCAAGAGTGATGCAGATCCCAAAATTTACTACAAGGTTGAAGATGGTTTCCCAATCTAAAGTCCAGTGTCATAATATTTATCTGGGACCCCCTCTAACACAGGGGCTAAACACAAGGTCGTGTAAGGAAAGGTAGAGGAGATAACCCCTCCAAAGTCGAACTGAGCGTAGTGCAGATTGTATATTGAGGGTCTTTCTTAGGATTCACACTGATCACATTTTCCTATGGAGCCTCATGGAAATTGAATCCATTCTATATCCTCATTTTTCTTCCAGACCAATTTCTTTCAACACCCTTGAATGGATTCAAACTTGTTATCCTGCTCATTACGATCATCCTGATTGTCGACTATACCCACCTAGTGACTGACTACAGGCTGGAAACCTAGTTGCTTATTTTTACAGACTTACATAGGTGACTATGGGGGTATACCACTGTACCTAGGGTGAATGTTGGGTCACGCTTTGAAGAGTATACCTGGAGAGTGCTTCCATGTTTGATTTGTACTTGCATCGATAAGTTACTCTAGTGCCGATTGGCGTAATTATCCTTCCCACTAGTTAGTCGTTTACTTGATTTGCCTCTAGGAACTTTTAGTGTGTGCTTTGTGATTCACTCTAGCTAAACCTTATAGTGTCTTTTGATCATTTCACAAAGTGGAAGATCAATAGCTCTGTCAGTCACATAGGCTTCAGGGCTTGTTGCCAGTTACTTTGGAGCCACCTCCGCCACCGTTGAGGTGCAGGCTAGATCAAGAAGGATCGTTTGAAGCTACCGAGCCACATGAAACTGCACCCGACCCATCTTCGAGAGAAGACTTTCTAGCTACTGAGGAATCCATCATTTATGACCTCGAGACTGAAGGTTTCAGGCCAAAAAGTCCTCCGATCACCAACTTATCGGTGCCGCTTCTAATTTAGATAGTCCCTCCCGAGGTGACTTCTCCTGAACACCAGTTTATTCGATGAGCAATGATGGAATAAAATGTTTCTACTTCGTCAAGGGGTATTCGTACTCCCATTATGGTTACCACTGGAGGGGGCATTGTACCTCCTCACCCACCTCTACCTGTTATGACCACAACTATCCCGACACCCACAACTTCAAGAAGTGGGTCAATTCCTTCGACGATTTCCACCATTGTTCCTTTCATTCATAACGCGACAAACACTCCCTTCTCATATGGGATGCCCAGTTTTGACTCGAACGCAGTTCTTACTTACTCTACTTTACAGAACATGGGTCTAGGGCTAGGGGGATATAACTCTCCCTTGCAAGGATCCACCACGGGCACCACTGACCCATTTAATGCTATTCCTTACGGAGGGGGTCATATACCTCCTCCATCCCATTTGCTCGGTGGTGCGTTTCATCATCCGATTGGTTCTAATGCTAACTATGGTTTTTTCAGTGGAGGTAGTTTGGGACCTTCATCCTACACGACGCTGGTGGGATAAATGTTTCTCTCTTTGTTTGGTGTGTTTGGAAATAATTCTTTTTATTCATTTTATTTCTTGACTGGGGGAAACCCCATCTTTGGTCAACAAAAACTTGTGCAAGTCGCCATTCCTTCGCAGGGAGCGATGGAAGGAGTATTATCCACACAAGGTCTTTGGAATCCTTGGCAGGGCTTGTTTCCCTCACAGGGAATGTCGATCAGGGGAAACCACTTCCATACTCAATGGAACCCCGGGAAAGGTTCAATACCTATTTTAGGAGGGTTGACTGGGGCCATCCCCAACCAAGGTCCTTGGAACACTACACATGGGGAAATCCCTCCGCAAGCTATGTCATATAACTTTGGGTATCAACTATTGATGCAACAACAAACATAGGTTCCTTTTGCTGGTCAGGGCCATAGTTCCTACCAAAACCCTGACCAACAGTCCAACTTTTCCTAGTAACCTGGTGCTAGTCAAAATCCAGGTCCCTATTTTCATGTAAATACTCTACAACCGAAACTACCCTTTCTGATAACCCTGCATTTTCCAGACTGGTTGATATTGTTAAATGACCTGATATGTCATGATATGCATTGGCCCCCCACGCCGACTAAGTTGCCTTCCAACATCCTTAAGTTTGAGGGTAAGTCTGGAAAAGATCCAGGTGATCATGTCACTACTTTTCACTTATGGTGCTCATCCAACTCATTGAAGGATGACTTTGTTCAATTGGACCTGTTTCAACGCACTCTTATAGGGGGTGAAACGAAATGGTATATCGAGCTCGACAACTTGAAGTACTCTTAATTAATGACCTGGCTATGGTTTTATTGAACCATTTCCAGTCACCAGTGAGATACGATGCTAGCACCAAGTTGCTAGCCAAATTTGAGCAGACTAAGGCTGACCATATCTCAGATCATATCCGATAATGGCAGAGACGAAAGAGTTTTATTAAGTTCAAGGTCCCTCTTGCATTTTTCTTGAGTGGTTCTTAAAGTGTTTGGTTCCTTGTGTGTCCAAAGATGTAGCAATGTCCAAGGTGTTTTCTGAAGAAGATGCTATTATGAGATCCCAATAGCTGTAACTGATCTACTCTCAACCTGATAGGCTTTACGAGATCTTACCCGATGCACCACGATCAACTCTCGATAAGGACAAACAAAATTCTGGGCCCTATGCTGATGGAATAGTGGGCTCAACACAAAGAAAGTTCACAGATTTGTTTTCTAATCAATTACAAAAATTATCGATTCAACAGACTATGGCCAACCAAACTCCTAGTTCACCTGCCCCCGCAACCTAGAAGTCGGATGTACACAATGTGCAATCGACAACTCCCAATTTTAACGAGCAAAATGAGGGAAAAAAGAAATAGAAAAACAAGAAGGGTAAGGGGGATAAAAAGGTTGCTAACAATGTTGGCGAGGGAAAAACTGAAAGGAGGAAGGTGAAGTTTCCATGGAATATTTTCATGAATGACCACTTAACTCACATGTGCCCTCGAATTGCGGAGGCCCAGAAGGTACTAGCATAGAAAAAACCCGCTCTGTTGAAAAAACCTTTTCCACAAGGGAAAAATATGGCTCAGGATTCTGCATCCATGAGTGCGGTTGGGGGAAGTCAGGGACCCATCACCTAATACTAACAACCCAGCCACAAACATTTACATGTTGAACGCCGATACTCATTTATCAACTAGGACTCGTGACTACAAAATGCCATAATCTGTTGAGAAGGGAAAAGAGGCCTCCAACTTATTGAATTGTGTTCAAATTGAGAAGATAGTGGGAGAAACAATGACTCACATCCATAAAGGTGTGTTCAAGAAGGATTCTCATAACCCAAATATGAGTGTTGCTCAGAATTACTCCAATGTGGAGGATCTGGCACAATATCCTTGTGAAATGTCTGCTCTGGAGGTTCTCCAGAGTTGCCCCTCACTGAAAAAGGCATTGTTGTCTACCTTAGGAGCGATAGAACCTAGTAACTCATGAATGATCATTTTCAATCCGATTGAACTTAAACTTCGTCTTCCTCAACATGTCGCCTTTCATATAGTAGTGGCATACACCACGAAATCATTGACATAGAACATTTTTCATACGGTGGTTGATGAGGGTGCCTTGAATTGCGTGATGTCGTTGGCATGTTGGAGGGCCATTGGCTAGGCTGAGTTGTCTCTGTTGCCTACATTGCTTAAGTCTTTTGATGGTCATTCGTTCATACCGCATGGTACAATTCCCTCTTTTCCCGTGCAGTTGGAGGGTAAAAATGTGTGCTTCTAGGTTGAAGTAGTCGATGTGCCTATTGACTACAATCTTCTGTTAGGACGAAGTTGGACTTACGCAATTCACGTGGTTGTAGCCACCATTTTTTGGGTCTTATGATTTCTGCACAAAGGCCAGATTATAACTATCGACCAATTGTCCTTCTCTCATCCTGAACCTTCATTGGGGGATTCCATGATCTCAATGATTGATAACTCGCATCTAGGCATTGTCAACTTAGGTGCTAGATTGTTTCCTTCATTGATGGGAACTTTTGATTATCCATCACCTTCTAATGATGTAAGGTTTATTTAGGTCTTCCCCGAACAACCGAAGGCTACGATTTTTCAAGTGTTGTCTTTTAAAATGAGATACTTTCATGACTCGTGGACTTTACCTTCCCCATAGGCTTCAATGGAAGGGATAGGGAATCTTGGAATGACCATGACCTTAATCGTTGCTGAGGTTGCATACAATGTTGTGCAACAAGCCTCAGACAACCCCGATCCTACTCTCCCACAGGAACTAGATCCAGTTCTCAAGACTTTTTTGGATCAAGACTCTCTTGCCACTCAGGACGCTTTAGAATTAGTCTTTCCCTCTAACGAGGCGATTCTGGAGGCAATGACTGGTCTCAACAGAACTTGGGATCATCTTCACCGTCGATCTTATTTTCTTCCCAAGCTCAGGAGGATAGAGGTAGGAGAGTTTGTAACAACCATGAATGGAGATAACCCTCGTCCTATTAACCCTATGGTTACACACAAAGTATACGCTGAGGGAAACATGACAAGTATTGCTGAAATAATTCCTATCAATATCTCCAAAACCCCTGGTGTTGTGGAGAATGTCTTCGTCGGAGCGGATTTCTTCCCTGAAGAGATTCAAATTTACATCGAGTTGTTTAAGGAGTTCCGTGACGTTTTTTGATAGTCTTATGAGGAGATTTGAGGCATCGACCCACGAATTGTTGAACATGAAATCACGACTTATCCTGATGTCAAACCAGTCCAACAGAAGCTCCATCTGATCAATCCTCGAAAAGAAGCGACGATAAAGGATGAGGTAGAGAAATTCCTCAAAGATGGTCTCATCTACCCTGTGCAATTGACGGAATGGGTATCGAACTTGGTTCTTGTCAACAAGAAGCAAGGCACGATTCACGTTTGCATGGATTTCCATGATTTGAACAAAGATTTCCCGAAAGACAAATTTCCAACCCCGTTTATTGATCATATTGTCGATGAGTGTGCGGGTTGCGAAGTTTTTTATTTCATGGATGGTTTTTCTGGATATAATCAAATTCAAATCAAACTCGAGGACCAATATAAAACAACTTTTATTTGTCCTTGGGATACCTTCGCTTATTGGAAACTGCCTTTTATCCTGAAGAATGTTGGAGCTACTTTTCAGTGGGCCATGTACTTTGCTTTTCTCGACATCAAACACATAGTCGAGGCATACCTGGATGATCTAGCATCATGTTCTCACAAAATATCCGATCATCCTGCCCATTTACGACTAATATTTGAGCAGTGTCACTATTATCGAATTCACTTGAATCCAAAGAAGTGCAGTTTTTGTTTGACATCGGGTCGTTTATTAGGTTTCATCGTGTCAAAAAAAGGATCATGGTCAATCCTCTTAAGGTTGAGGCGATAGTTCAATTGTCTCCCCCGTGCACAATACCCCAATTTCAGAGTTTATAGGGGAAAGCGAAATTTCTTCGGTGTTTTGTTTCTAATTATGCTGAGATTACAAAAGGGTTCATGCGTCTTTTAAATAAGGGAGTCCCATTCTGTTGGGACGAAGCAACTCAACRCTCCTTTGATGTGTTGACACGTGCTATGATGTCTACCCCTCTGCTTAGATCTCCTGATTATGGAAAGGATTTCTTGTTATATGTGGCTGCTGCAGAGTCCATAGTTGACATGGTCTTGGTACAAGAGGATGATGCRCTCTATGAACACATTATCTRTTATCTTATCTAAGGCCTAGTGGGACCGAAACTCAACTATTCACATGTTGAGAAACTTGCTTTGGAGGATGTTCACGCTATCCAATGGTTCTGTCACTATATATTACTAGGAACGACAATTGTCATTGCCATTGTCAACCCCTTTTAATATGTGTTAACGTGACACGTCCTCGGCGGAAAAATAAGTCGACGGATAGTTATCCTCCAAGATTTTGAGTTGGATTTTGTTTCGATGAAATATAAAATGTCCTTGGTCTTTGCCGAGTTGATCTTGGAACTTTTGGTCGAAAGTGGTGATATTCGCCCGAAGAGTCACCAATTAATGGAGATATTTTTCTAATTGCATCTTCATACCCCTGGTATGGAGATATACTTTTGTATCTTCAGACTTTGAAGTGCCCTGCTTCTACTTCTCGCGATGAGCGTCGAAAAATACAACACCAAGCATGAAACTATCTCATCCTTGATGACACTTTGTATCGTCGACGTGTGGATTGAATTATTCGACGATGTCTTACTCACAAAGAAGTAGATCTTTTTTTGAAAAATTGTCACACTAGAGCATGTGGTGGTTATTTTTCTAGGTTGGCAACAACCCAAAAGATTCTTCGTGCAGGATATTTCTGGCCAACGTTAATCAAAGATTGTGTTGAGGCGGTTAAGAAGTGTCACTCATGCCAGATATTCTATTGGAAGATGTAGGCACACCCTGCTCCTATGTTTCTGGTCATTGTTTTCGGTCCCTTCACCAAGTGGGGGATTGATTTCACTACATGTCACCCGACTTCTGCCATGGGGAATCACTATATCATCATAGCAGTAGAATAATTCACTAAGTGGGTTGAAGCTATGACAACATTTAACAATGATGGGGAAATTTCTACCATTTTTTGTTTTCAATCAGATAGTAGCTCGATTCAGTATCGCGAAGGATATTGTCACTGACCATGGCAGTCACTTTCAGAACAAAATGATGACTGAATTAACATCAAAGCTTGGGTTTAAACAAGATCATTTGTCACCCTATTACTCACAAGTGAATGGTCAGGTAGAAGCTATGAATAAGTCTATCAAGACTATTCTTTAGCGAACGATCGATTCGGCCAAGTCAAATTAGCATTCGATGTTATATTCGATGTTGTGGGCTTATCGAACTTATGTAAATACTTCTACTGGTTTTTCACCTTTTCAACTCGTCTACGGGTTGGAGGCAATCTTACCCATTGAATTCCAAATCCCTTTTCTGAAGTTGGCAGTGGAACTACTTCCCAACACTATACCGTTTGAGGAACGCCTTTTATATCTCGAGAAGCTCGATGATAAGCATCAAGATTCAACCTTGGATAACGAGGTGCATAAGAAACAAGTCAAGTGTCAATATGATCAATCCGTTCACCCTCGTATTTTCTCCGAAGGCAATATTTTCTTGGTCTACGACCAATACAAAGATCCCCTAGGGACAGGAAAGTTCAAAATCATGTGGTTCAAACCTTTCATTGTGAAAGATGTCTTAGAGAAGGGCACTTACCGTCTGGTTGATTTTGAGGGGAATTCCTTTGTGGAGCCTAGAAATGGGCTCTACCTTAAAAATTATTACACTTAGGTCGGTCACCTGGGTGTGGCTTCTTGTATATATGTATAATTTTTTATAAATTTGTGTATTTTTCATTTTATGGAAGTGTAGTTATTTATGTTCTCTTTTTCACTGTGGCAGATGTCAAGTGAATCAGAGGTTTATGTTGGATTCATGGACAACGCTAGCCAACACACACAGAGGCTTGCTTCCGCAGCTTGGGTGATTTTCACACCTGGTGGTTAGTTGCTATCTTCTAGAGGTATTTGTCTAGGCGAAGCAACCAATAATGTTGTCGAGTATAGTGTAGTGATAGAATTACTATGCGACGCCTTGTCACATGGTATTTATCGCCTCCATGTTTACTTAGATGCTCAACTAGTCGTGTCCCAGTTAAATGGGGTTTACCGCATTTATGATCCCACTCTTCATCGACGATTCCTTAGGGTATGTCTCTTATAACAATCTTTTGATTATATGACGTATATAGATGTTCCTAGGATATTTAATCATTTAACTGATACTCTAGCTAATAATGTTTTAGATTGGCATGTTGCTCACATGTAAAAGTCAAAAACACACATACACATGTAAATACATTTGAAAAAATGTCATCCATAAAACAAAAAATATGTATATATATGTGTGTGTGTGTGTGTGTGTCCAAATGGTGTCATGAGTACAAAGTGGGCATAAAATCCTCAAAAAGTAGTCGGTATACATTGCTGGGCTTAAGCCCTCAAAAATATAATACAAAAAGTTCCCTTGACACATAAGTAGTCCAATGCTATCTAAGGTATAGACCTATTGGCCCTACTGTAGTGGAAAATGACATTCCCAAGATGTCATAATAACTGGACCTAGGTCTGAGGAACCCCTACTACATGTGGCTGCATAGCCGAGGGAAGATTGTCAATCTCGGCCATAGGAACTCCACGAGTGAGAGAAGTGAGGTTCCTCTCTACTCGTCGTAGGAATCTATTAGCCTCTCCAGTTGGGGGTCCTCCTGCAGTTGTTGATCCTCCTCCTACTACTGGTCCTACCTCTAATCGAGGATGATTCCTGGTCTTGGCAATTTTTTTCTGTCGAATAGGTCCCACATCCGTACATAATAGATTTTTAAGTTAGTACTATGACATACACATAAAACTGATATATATATATATATCTAATTAAAAAATTAATAACTTTAAAAATAAATATGTCACCTATCTCGCCTTGCTCTTCTCCAGGGGGAACGGGCATGTCAGAATCTCTAAGAAAACTTATCCTTGCATAGGGATAGTCCTCTATCACTAGAATCCGACGAGCCCACCAATCAAAGAATTTATTGTTGAAGGCCTCCTAGATTCTCCCCCCACCCTTCCTAGGCAGCAAAATGACCCACCTGCACAATGTTGGGAAGAAGAAATATGCCCCCGTACTGTCTCTCTTGGGCTGATACTAGGCATAGTCTCAAAGAAGAACGAGCATAGAACTATGCCAAACCTGAAGTTCTTGTTTGTATTCCTATGACATTATGTAAGTTGTGTCTTCATGCATATCAACATGGTATTACTCCAATCAAACATGGTAGCCTCTAAACATTGGACTGCATAATTCATCTATGCATGAGAGGCCTGATGGAGTGTTGTAGATCCCATGATTCGCCCGATCATGAAAAAAATAATGTGAAGGGAGAGGTTGGTAATATTGTGAATTGGCACCTGAGAACCTACTTTCTCGATACCATCCTCACAATACATCCTGATGTAGTCATCAATGTTATATGGCCTCGGAGAAAAGGTCCTCAATTTGATTGGTTCCCCTCTTCTGGAGAGGTTGGTCAGGAAGTAGATGTCCTCTGTGGTCGGGGCCAGTGATTGACCCTCTAGCATAAAATCCTTTGCATCAGGATTCCAATACTCAACTAGAGCATTGAGCAACCTCAGTTGTGCCCTCATGAACGAACACTGGAAAAATTTCCATAAGCCACACTGTTTTAGCGTAGCAATGGCCACAAGATCCTCCTTGACCAAAACATCCAGCTCCTAATGTTCCCTCTCTCTCGAGTGAACATACATCCTATCACACACAAAAGTTGGAGAAGGGTTTAATACTTGTTTTTTCTTTTTTCAATACAAAAGTAGGTGTACGCAGGCTATAGTTTGAACAATCAAGTATGTACTCATGCTATTTATTACTCTACCTGAGCACATATGCGAGATGACCGTGGATAGCCTGCGTACATGCAGACATGACCCTTTTACAAGGGATAATGCCTCCCAAAGAAAAAATAAATGCAAATTAATAAACTAAAATGAAATATGAATTGATTTGTACTTACTTGGTCCAAGTGTGAGGGTTTTTCGTCCACTGTAGCTCCCATAATTCGCATTTTGATCAAAGGGGTTTTTGACTTCTTTTGCTAATTTCCAAATTGCAATGGTAAAAATGAGTTGTCCACCTCTATTTATAGACTTTTTTGTCTGTTTTTTCCCTAATTTGGTTCCCTTTTTCACTTTTCCTGGCTTGGTCGCTACTTGAGTTCTCTTTTGAGTTATCTTTGGGTCATTCTAATGGACTTGTACTTTCATTTTGGTAATTTTTTGAGATGGGTTACACTCATATCATCCCATGGTAAAAGTCATTTTTTTCAACTTTTACATATAGGTTAGGTTTTCACTCCCATCTTTCTGCATATTGTTGTCTTTTCCGCTTTTCCATAGGATCAATCCCACCAAAGTGCGACACATAACCTTCTCTGCTACTTTAGAAGTGTCGTAATTAGGTGGTAGAGCCTACCTCTCCATGGATGCCCTATGAATATTAGACAATTATTAGATATGATCAATTTTATGACAACTATTATACACTTTT
>SNQJ01S0015364.1:145564-164497 GCA_010110895.2 Picea sitchensis
TTTTTCTTGCTACATAGAGTTGTGTCCTCCTCCGTTTGGTTACTCTTCCAAACATATGGAGAGTTTGTGGTGCCTCCTGCATCACAAACTTATGTCAATGTTACGCTGCTTGAGTCTGATCATCTTTCGTGTTTTTGTCCAAGAGACGTTTTATCCAAATTGAGTCGGCCATTCTGCAGTTTGTCTCTTGAATTTCATGAGTCAGCCATCCCGAGAGTCCAATCAAGTACATATTCAAAATCGACGAAGTTTTGTGCCTAATGATAGAGATCCTCTAGTCTTTCCCCGACGGTATGTCAAAGACCTCAGGGTAGTGGGTATTACAATCTTATTGTACTCCTACATGAGGAGTTGAAGAACTTGAAGTTGTTTCTCGAGCTATGATGTCTTCATCTCCAGCCACGGGTATCAATACTTCTTGACGATGCATATTATATTTTACTTGAATATCATCAAATGATTTTGAGATGTAGATCTGTTTTGTATTTCTCGCGGCTACACTTTATATAAATATTTCTATGATATGGATCTGAAATGTAATTGATTGGAAGCCATGATTATTTCATCCCGAGCATGGGTATGACCACCTTGGAGGGATTATTATTGTTTTGCAGATAACGACCTCCCGAACTCTGGTCTCAGGCTCACTCAACTCCGTGCCTTCGCACTGGTAAAGATATTGTAATGTATTTCATCCATCAGTTGATCTTATGACCTAGCACATTAGGGGGCATCTATTATATCCCTAGAATTCCCTACCTATGCATACATGGCATTGGCCTTTCTACTTAAACAATTTGCCACATTATTGTTGATGATCTCTCTTTAATTTTTTTTTTTGGAGAATGTACGCATCCTATTGCACTACTGCCCGTGTACATACACTAGTTGCATACTAGATAGCCCATGTACATATGCTAGTTACATACTAAACAACCTACATTTACCTCCAAAAGTTGCAAAACATAAAAAGTTGCAAGGAATTCAGCGGAATTTATAGGCCATCGAGGGTTTCCCAACCAATTCACCCATTGTAGCCCATCCCCAAACCGAATAACCATATTTTGGCCATATAAAAGGAGGTATTAGGGTCTCATTCCACAATCAAGCATTAGAACAGAGAAATATGCCAAAATCCTTTTCCCCTCTAGCCCAAGCTTTGCAACCCTTTCTAATATTTGGCCTCAACATTCCCCCTTTATCCCTCTCCCTATACCATCCCTTCCCTATTTCACAAGGATATCAGTTGATTGTGAGAGGTATCACGAGAATGATGCACTTGGAGCAGTAGTAAGAGGATCCCAGACCAGGTTTGTGGAGCGTCTACCGACAAGAAGGTTGTAACTATTTGTAATCTTCACATATGAATAAAAGAGTTTTGTTTTTATCCCAAATATTGTGTTTGTGTGCTTAATTGTTTAATGTATTTACATTTATATATGAAACCTAACATTGATAAGTAGAGATAGAATATCTTGTAGCTTTGTTGTCTAAATTATTTGCAGGTCAGCTTTGGGAGGAGACCGACAGCCCAAGAAACTACAAAGGAGAAGGAGGCCTACACTAGCCGAAAGGACCTAAGGTACACCCTCTTTTCCTTCTCTTGTCTTTTAAGTTGAGATTGTTTGGGGTAGTTTAGAAGTAGAATTGTCTTTTAAGGGAGATCAATGCTCTGCCTATACTCTGACCTAGTATAGTAATAGGGGGATTTCCCCCGTTAGAAATAACAAAAACCAATATCATCTCCTTTATTCTCATTTCACATCACCTTCGTTTTCTCTCCAACAAACCAAACCAAAAAAAAACCACAAAAGATAATAATAATAAAAAAAAACAATTGAAAAAAAAAGCATGGCCATGCTTAATGTCTATAAATCAAAGAAAAAATAAATAGATAAAAATAAAAACAAAAAATTATAAACGCATTTTCTCCTTTTATATATAATTTCTTTCCTCCAATCTTCATTATTTGTCTTAAAAGAAAGAAAGAAAGAAATATTATTAGTTTAAATACAATAAAAATTGTTAATTGTGTTATAATGTTAAGCCTATTTTTCATCAATACTTATAAATAATAGAAATCATACCTCCCATATAATCTATTCTATAAGCATGGAGAGACATCACTTTGCACCAAATACATAGTTATAATAATAATAACATTGGAATGAACAACAATATATTGATAACAAGGAGTAGAGCACCTGGAAATATACATGGGTGGCATTTGGAACCATCCAAAATGTTCAAGCATGATAATTTTGGATGATGACGAATATAAACATAATTTTTCCAAGAATTTTTCTACACCAACCATGAATAATAAGCCCCAGAACATTATAAAGATATCAATCTAGACAAAATCTTATCAAAATTATAAATAAAGTTGAATTTCAAACCCATCAACTATATGATAATAGATGGTAACAATTCCAAAAGGAGAAATCATTGTGCAATAAACCAATTTATCATTGGAAAACAATAATATTATTTTGTAGGATAAAATAATGACTCACCCATTATCTTCTCTAGATATGCAACTCTTTATTTTTTCAATATCTATGTATCATCACCAGTCTTGTTAGACTCTACGACAACAATTACTCACTCCATAAACCAAATTAATTGAATTGAATACGAGAGCATGAATAAACCATACAAGAAATCAAATAAAATATAAATAAAATGATGCATTAACCATAAATAACACCATGTCATTGGCCATCCCCACTAATATGGAATCATCAACCATAGAAGTATTTAAAACCAAAGACTATAGATGGGATGCGATGATTTACCTTTATTTATGGAAATAAATATTTCATCGAGTTATGGAATC
Organism: Picea sitchensis; assembly: GCA_010110895.2. NCBI lineage: Eukaryota > Viridiplantae > Streptophyta > Pinopsida > Pinales > Pinaceae > Picea > Picea sitchensis. The sequence continues at coordinate 148,404 of SNQJ01S0015364.1, forward strand.
AAATTATCTTGCAAGAGATAAACACAACTTACACATCCTCTTCTCCACATTTGCATCTCTTGTTGTTTGTATTGTTCAATGTTTCTTCATCACTCAACCTTTGTATACTCTAAAATTGATATTGTTCACATAATTACTCGACCTTGACCATCCATGACTCCTTTGGGATTATTCACCTTCCTTTTTTCTCCAACAAAACAAACCAAAATTGAAACACAAAAGATACTAAAGAAATAAAAATAAAAACAACTAAAAAATATTAACACAAAAAACAAAACAAAAATGGCCATGCTTAATGTCTATAAAACAAAGAAAAAAAAAATCATAAATGTCTTTTCTCCTTTTTTTATATAATGTCTTTCCTTTGATATTCATTCTTCTCCTATAAGAAACAAAAAAAATGAAGATTATTAGTTTAAATACAATAAAATGTATTAATAATGTTAATTGCATTCTAATGTTAAGTCTATTTTTCATCGATACTTATAAATAATAGAAAGAATACTTCCCATATAATATGTTCTATAAGAATGGAGAGACATCACTTTGTACCAGATACATAACTATGATAATAATATCAATGGAATGAACAATAATATACTGATAGAAACAAGTAGAGCACTTGCAAATATACATGGGTGACATTTGGAACCATCCAAAATGTTCAAGCATAATAATGTTAGATGATGACAAACATCAACAAAAAGTTTCCAACACTTTTGTTGCACCAACCATGAAGAATAAGCCCCGAACATTATAAATATATCAGCCCCAGAAAAATATTATCAAAATTATAGATAAAGTTGAATTTCAAACCCATCAATATATGATAATACATGAGACAATTCCAAAAGGAAAAATCAATGTGCAAGAAACCAATATATCGTTGAGTAAAAGGATAATATATCATAGAAAGATTATAATATTATTTTGTAGGATAAAATAATGACTCACCCATTGTCTTCTCTATATTTGCATCTCTTTATGTTTGCAATATCTATGTATCATCACTGGTCACCTTCTTAGACTCTACAAAAACAATGACTCACTCCATAAACCAAATTAATAGAATTGAATATGAGCCAATGAATAAACCATACAAGGAATAAAATAAAATAAAATATAAATAAAATGATTCTTTAACCATACATAGCATCACACCATTGGGCCATCCCCCACTAATATGGAATCATCAACCACATAAGGATTTAAACCAAAAGACTACGGATGGGATGTGATGAATTACCTTTATTTATGGAAATAAATATTTCATCAAGTTATCTTTCAAGAAATAAACACAACTCACCCATCTTCGTCTTTTCTTTTGCATCTGTTGTTGTTTGTATTGCACAACGTTTCTTCATCACTCAGCCTTTTTACACTCTAAAGTTGCAATGGATCGCTACAAAGAATAAATTAATAGAGCTAGCAAATTGATCATTATTAAACCATATAACAATTTAAATAATAAACAAATAAAATGACGAATGAAACTTACATACTTACTTATAATTGACCATCCCCGACTCCTTTGGGATTATTCACCTTTCTTCATGTAATAACAACCAATATCATCTCCTTTATTCTCACTTCACATCGCCTTCCTTTTCTCTCCAAAAAACTGAACCAAAACCAAACAACAATATATAAAAAAAAATAGAAAATAAAAACAACTGAAAAAAATATTAACATGAAAAAAAAAGAAGCATGGCCATGCTTAGTGTCTACAAAACAAAGAAAAAACCAATTGATAAAAACAAAAAAAAACAAAAAATATAAATGTCTTTTCTCCTTTTCTATATAACTCCTTTGTTCCATTCTTCATTCATCACCTGAAAGAAAGAAAAAAAATGAAGATTATTAGTTTACATACAATAAAATGTATTAATATTGTTAATTGCATTCTAATGTTAAGCCTATTTTTCATCAATACTTATGAATAATAGAAAGCATGCCTCCCATATAATTTGTTCTACAAGGATGGAGAGACATCACTTTGCACCCAACACATAGTTATAATAATAATAGCAATGGAATGAACAAAAAAACACCGATAGCAAGGAGTAGAGAACCGACAAATATAAAACAACAGCATTTGGAACCATCCAAAATGATCAATCATGATAATGTTGGATGATGATGAACATCAACATAAACTTTCCAACACTTTTATTGCACCAACCATGGAGAATAAGCCCCAAACATTATAAATATATCAACCCAAAAAAATTCTTATCAAAATTATAGATAAAGTTTAATTTCAAACCCATCAACTATATGATAATACATGAGAACAATTGCAAAAGGAAAAATCAATGTGCAAGAAGCCAATATATCATTGGAAGATTATAATATTAGTTTGTAGGATAAAATAATGACTCACACATTGTCTTCTCTACATTTGCATTTCTTTATGTTTGCAATATCTATGTATCATCATCAATCTCCTTCTTAGACTCTATGACATCAATTACTCACTCCATAAACCAAATTAATAGAATTGAATATGAGCAAATGAATAAACCATACAAGAAATTAAATAAAATATAAGCAAAATGATGCATTAACCATACATAGCACCACACCATTGGGCCATCCCCCACTGATATGGAATCATCAACCATATAAATATTTAAACCAAAAGAATACAGATGGGATGTGATGATTTAAATTTATTTAAGGAACAATAATCCTATCTCATATATTTGTTCTCTATATAGACCACATTTCTTTTCTTCCAACAAACCAAATTACAAAAGCTATAATAATAATAGAATGGAATGAACAACAATATACTGATAGAGAGTACTAGAGCACCTATAAATATACATGTGTGGCATTTGGAACCATCCAAAATGATCAATCATGATAATGTTGGATGATGACGGACATCAACATCAAATTGCGAACACTTTTTTTCCACCGACCATGAAGAATAATCCCTGAACATTATAAATATGTCAACCCAAACAAAATATTATCAAAATTATAGTTAAAGTTGAATTTCAAAACCATCAACTATATGCCCCAGATGGGGTGTCATTATGAGTATTAGACACATGATATAGGTGGCTAAGCATATCGACTTCCAATGCTCCTCGTTTCTCTCGAGGTCAATGGATGATGCATGGATTACTCACCAGCTTGGGTATTTCTCATGGTGCCTCACTCAATGGGGTATGATGATGGTTATCTTTTGTATATTTGGTATAGGGTTCTAACCGTCCTTCTACAGTTCATTGAAGGGTGCATTTACGGAGTTGGAAAACCTTATGGGGGCTCGAGATATCTGTAGAATCTTAATAAGGAAGGAGGTAATAATGTTTGGAATCATTTTCTTCTCTTCCACCATCTCCATCGTGTTTTCCCCTCGATCCTTCTTGCATATTTTCCACCTTCTGTTTTCTTTTTGGTTTCTCTTCCTTAGCAACATCCCAATGGAAAAAGGGAAAGTGCACAATGCTAGTGGAGTTTTTTGCGGTCTCAGAGGTATTCCTCGAAGCCCTTCCCCTATGGACAGTGATGCTAATAGCGAGTCCCAACGATTAGAATAAAAAAACAAGGAGAAAGGGTCACCAACTATGCAAAATTAAGTGGAATCATGGGGATGTATGGTAGAGTGGGTATACATGCCCCCATAAATGATTTAAGTTGACTCTACAACTCTCCCAGAGATTTTCTTGGATGCATCTAAGGGATTTCAAGGTATGACCACACCTTTGGGCATGGTTACTATCTCCCTTCAACATGAGGAATGAGAAATCTCCCATCAACGGGATGACAAGGATACAACTGTTCGGTTCTTGGAAGAACACCTTCAACTCATTTTTAAGCTACAAAGTGATATGGTTGACCAAAATTTATGGCAGGAGTTGATGGAAAGGAATATGTATTAGATGCTAGATACATTCTCAACTACCCCACAACAACAACACAACTAGGAACGTATCCTTCAATCTCTCATGATCCCTACAAATCCATATTCCTCCATGCATGTTCCCAAGGGTAGTACTTCTAAACAATAGGTATTTTATCTACTTTGGTTCTTATATTTTATGTCCATGCATGCTTATCAAGATACATCTCTTTAATGTTCTTGATTGTTTGTGGTTTTAGTTTTGAAACTCTTAGAATGAATTGTGTTTTTCTTTTAAGTTTTGGCCCTTTGAGCATGAATTTTCAGACAGACGAGCCTTGATGCATGGGATGGTTTCCTCTATTTCCAAATCATGTATCAGGGTCCCTGAATGTAATATGATTTTGGGATATGGAAGGAAATGCAATTTGCTAGCTTACAAAAAAAACCATCAACTATATGATAATACATGGGAACAACTCCAAAATGAAAAATCATTGTGCAAGAAACCAAAATATCATTGGGTAAAACGATAATACATCATTGGAAAATGATTATATTATTTTGTAGGATATTTTCATCTCTTTATGTTTGCAATATATATGTATCATCATTAGTCACTTTCATAGACTCTGCAACAACAATTATTCATTACGTAAAACAAATTAATAGAATTGAATATAAAACCATAAATAAACAATACAATAAATAACATAAAATATAAATAAAATGATGCATTAACCATAAATAGCACCACACCACTCGTCATCACCAATGATATGGAATCATCAACCACAAAAGTATTTAAATCAAAATACTACGGATGGGATGTGATGTTTTACCTTTATTTAAGGAAATAAATATTCCATTGAGTTATGGAACCAAATTATCTTGCAAGAAATAAACCCAACTCACCCATCCTCTTCTCTGCATTTGCATTTGTTGTTGTTGTTATTGCACAACATTTCTTCATTACTCAACCTTTGTAGACTCTACAGTTGCAATGAATCGCTACAAAGAACAAATTAATAGAGCTAACAAAGAGATCATCAGTAAACCGTATAACAATTTAAATAATAAGCAAATAAAACGATGAATGAAACCTACATACTTACTCGTAATTGAAACTTACATACTTAGTTTACATAAAATAAAATGTATTAATAATGTTAATTGCATTCTAATGTTAATCCTATTTTTCATCGATACTTATAAATGATAGAAAGCATGCCTCCCATATAATTTGTTCTATAAGGATGGAGAGACATCACTTTGCACCAAATACATAGCTATAATAATAATAGAAATGAAATGAACAACATACACTGATTGCAAGGAATAAATCACCTGCACATATACATGAGTGGCATTTGGAACCATCCAAAATGATCAATCCTGATAATGTTGGATGATGACAAACATCAACATAAACTTGCCAACACTTTTGTTGCACCAACAATGAAGAATAAGCCACGAACATTATACATATATCGACCCCCAAAAAATATTATCAAAATTATAGATAAAGTTGAATTTCAAACCCATCAACTATATGATAATACACGAGAACAATTCCAAAAGTAAAAATCAATGTGCAAGAAACCAATATATCATTGGAAGATTATAATATTATTTTGTAGGATAAAATAATGACTCACACTGATCCGGATTTATGCGGAACGAAATGAAACCACATATTTATGATATTAACACAGAGACACAGTGAACAATAACAAAGATACAATAAAACTTGACTTCTATTCAATAAGAAATATGCTGAAAACTGTAAAATGCAGACTGGAAACAAGCTTGCTAGAATGGTGGCAACTTATCTTTGAGAAGAGATGTGTTGGCTACGCTCATTCGTAAGAATATGACTAAAATGAGGCTCTGAAGGATTTTTTACAATAAACATGAATTCCAAAACGATAGACATCTAAAAACCTAACCCTAGGAGATGAAGCACCAAAAGTCATGTGGGCCCAGTTGGGGTAAGTTAGTACATCAACTTCCCAGGGTCATAACTTTTGCATACGATCTTCATTTAGGGTGCACGATAGCTCATTGGAAAGGTATTGATGAGGATATTCATTTAGGGGTATCAATCAGAGCCTTGGTATATATTTAAGGTTCCTTATTGTGAAAAAACGTCATTTAGGCCCTCAAAATGGCCCTGAAAGTTCAGGAACCGAAAAACTGCTAAAAATAGTAAGTTGCCAAAAAAATGTTTTGAGATAGTTGGAAAAGGTGGGTGGCCACTGAGATCCTCCCCCCTTAGGAATAAATGGTCTGCATTGCGTTTATTTCCCCCATCAGATGAGGAAATTGCTGCTAAATTTGGCTCCTGGTGAGCCACTTGCCTTGGTGCAGGAGCTGCCATGCTTTGAAAACTTGATAAAGTTGGATCCTCTTCTATCGAGTGCCCTTGACCTATGTGTCCATGATATTATTAGTGGATGTATTTTCCATGTAGTTAGGGTTGAGATCTACTGGTGTCAATTGTTCTTCTATCTCCGATGTGTCCAATAATGGTGGAAAATAAGGCCGAAGGAGGTCCACATTGAACACTGGGTGCAAGCCAAGGAAGGGGGGAAGGTTGAGATAAAAATAATTGTCACCCATAACCTCGATGATGGTGTAGGGTCCATAATGTAGTGGAATAATCTTCTGATGAGGTCCTGTAAGGCGTTCTTTCTGCAAGTGCAACCAAACTTTGTCTCCCACCTGAAACTGGTGTGGCACCTGGTGTTGATCATGGAACTTCTTGTACTTGGCATTGGACTTCTATAAAATATCTTGAACCTGTTGGTGGATGTGCTGGATCCACTCAATGATTCAAGTGGCTTTGTTAGCTCCATTTGGATCATGTGACGAGTTTGCTTGGGTGGACGCAAGGGGTAGTGCGACATCCATGGGATCCAATGGTTGAAATCCAAACCCCACCTTAAAGGGGATGTGGTCAGTTGAGATATGTATGGATATATTGTAATTGTGTTGAACATAGGGAAGACTCTCATCCCAGGTGCAGGGGTTCTTGGAATTTTACATGCACAGGATGTGCACGATCATTCAATTGATGACCTTGGTTTGACCATCCGTCTGTGGGTGGAAGGAAGTGGACTTGGTGAGCTTGGTGTCCAAAAGTGACCAGAGGCTCGAACATAATGTGCTAAGGAACCAAATTTCCCGATCTGAGATAATGGTTTTTGGGATCCAAAAGTATACCCACACTCATTCAAAGAAGATCTTGGCGGTGGCCTCTGTTGTGATGCTCTTCTTGCAGGCGACCATAATCGCCATCTTGGAAAAGAGATCAACAACCACAAAACATAGTAATTTCCTCGCTTGGTGGATGGAAGCCCTGACATGTAGTCCATTAAGATGGATTCTCAGGGCATGTTAAGAGAAGAAATAGGAGTGTACAAGACTTGTTTCTTAGTGGCCGGTTTGGAAATAACATAGGTAGTGCAGGACCGGATATACTTGTTGACATCATGTTGAAGTTTCATCCAATAGAAATGTCACTGCAACACTGCCACTGGATTTTCCACGATGAAGTTTCCTGCTACTCGACTATAGTGGGCTTCCCAAATAAGCTTTGATTGCTCACTTGATGAAACACATAGATGGCCCAAATGGAACAACATCCCATCCTGAAGATGGAAATTAGTGACAATTGTGTTTGTGCCCAACATCTAGTAGGTTTTGGTGAATTCGAGATCTTCCTCATGTAGGTGGGGCCATCCGAAGGTCTCGTGGCCACAAGAATCGAGCACTGTGGTGAGTGTTGTGACTGGAGGTCAGCTGATGAAATCAACGAATCGGTTGGTACTTATTGTTTTATACTTGATGTTGAGGTGGAACTACTACAAATATGTGGACCACTTCTTATGGTGGTCATTCTGCAATTTTCCTTGTGTCTACAGTAACTGCAACAACTTATGATCAGTGTGGATGACTGTCTCCTTCCCGAGAATGTAATGCCTCCATTGGCGGTAGGATTGCACAATGGAGTACATTTATTTTTCATAAGTAGGGTACTTATGGACGACATCTGATAATGTCTCACTATGATAGGACATGAGGTGGTCCTGCTAAGTGATGAATATGCCCACAACATAGTCTGAAGCATTTGTCTTGATCTCAAAGGGTTGTTGCAGGTCAGGTAATGAAAGCATTGGGGCGGAGCATAATAAATGCTTCATATCATCAAACACTTTATGTTGTGATAGGCCCCACATAAATTTTTCCTTACCACCACCCCTTGTTATTTGGTTGAGGGCCCATGCAATATGGGATAATCCCAACATGAACCTTTGATAGAAATTGGCAAGGCCTAAGAAGCTTCGAATCTCAGTGAGTGTGGTTGGGGATGGCCAGTGACAGACGACTTGGATCTTGGTTGGATCAACATGCACACCATGCACATAAAAAATGTATCCTAGTTACTGGACCATGTCCATGCCGAATGAGAATTTTTCTAAGTTGGCATATAACTTGTGTTGTTGTAGAGTATACAAAACCTGTTGAATATGCTGCAAGTGTTCTTCCAAAGTCTTTTTGTAGACGAGGATGTCATCCAAATACACCACCACAAAATAATTAGTGAAAGGCCGCAAGATATTGTCCATCATCCTCATAAATGTTGCTGGGGAATTTTTCAAACCAAAGGGAATGACCAACCATTTAAAAAGACCTTATTTTGACTTGAATGTAGTTTTCCATACATCTATCGGTTCTATTGGGACCTGATAGTAGCCAGACTTCAGGTCAATCTTACTGAAGTATTTTCCCCCCTTGATCTGATAAAGGAGATCGTCGATTTGGGGAATCGGGTACCATTTCCTGACTGTGATTTTATTTAGGGCCCAATAATCAATGTCGAGTCACCAAGTCTAGTCTTTCTTCTGTACCAACACGACTGGGCTTCCACAAGGTGATGAGATGCGTTGGATGTGTCCCTTGTGGAGAATTTCTTGGATATGATGCTTGATCTCCTCATTTTCTAGCAGAAAGTGACAATAGACTGGCCCATTGGGTAGCGGTACGTCGGGGGTCATATCGATAGGATGCTTGACTTGAAAGTGTAGAGGTACCCCAATAGGTGATGAGAAGATGTCTTTGTATTCTTCCACGACCTTATCCACTTTCTTCTACTATGTAGAGAGGCCAACCGTGTAGACCATGGATGTGGTTCCAACCTTTCTCTCACTCTTAGAGTGAATTATGAAGAATATAAACTTCATGGTCTAAGAAATGACCTTCCTGCATTAGTTGGCTGAGATCAAGGAAATAACACTAGGTGGGACTACCTCGGGTTTCCTGTACAATTTCCTGTTCAAAGTAATAATAACACTGCGAGGCATAGACTCATATACAACATGAAATTTCCATAAATAAGGTTATCCCAAAATAACATCAAAAAATTCAAGGGGAAAAACATCACACAATACCTCATCTTTGAATGGCTCGATGACATATGACAGGAGACATTGTTGGATGACGCGAAGATCACTTCCTTGACGGAACCATCCAATGGTGTAGGGATACGGGTGCAACATTGTCAGAAGGTCTAGACACTTGACGACCTCTGCTGAGATGAGGTTATTTTGGATACCACTATCAACGATGAAGTGCAACAGAGTTCCTTTTACCCACATCTTTGAATGAAAGAGGCACTCGCCTTCCTCTGTCTCATCAAGTTCACTGGGATGGATCTTGGTGGTAGCAACGGTTGCACTAAGTTCTGCGTCAATGATTCATCTCCCCTTTTCTGGTTCTGAATTAGAGTCGGAACCCGCACTTGATTAAGAGGATTTTACCTCAGCCACCAATGACTGCTTTGAGTGGAAATCAACAATGTTATGCCAGGGTCTCTTATGGAAGTCACACAACTTCCTGGTATCTTTCTTTGTCTTCCCATTGCCCTTCTTTGCTTGCAACTTGAATTGGTTGTCCCGAGGTTTCCCATATTTTCTATGTCCTTTTTTCTGTGAGTTGGGGCTACCCTTTCCCTGATTCTTCTATGAGTGGTTCCCAAACTCAAACTATCACGTCTTTTGTTTCATCTTCTGCTCAATTTTGAAGGCATATCGATAGGTCGCGCCCAAGGATGAGATGTCCAAAAACTCCATTTCTGTCTGGATGTATCTATGCAGACTGCCATGGTACTTGAGCACCAGATCTCACTCAGAATATTTGATACCCATCTTGGTGTGCAAGGTATGGAAGACATTAGTGAACTCTGGCACTATTTGGTATCTTTCATGCCGTAGTGTGGTCCATATTGTATACAAGTCATCATAACTTCCAATAGGGTAGTATTGTTCCTTAATAACATCCCTAAAGGAACCCCAAGTGGGTGCAACTGCAAATAATGTGGATCCCTCTATTTTCTTTTGCTCACAGAAAGTCTCCCACCAATATTTGACATGGGGGACAACCTTGAGGAGCGCAAATGCAATATTTTATCTATTAGAAAAGTTGTGGACAAAAAATACCCTTCGAGAAGGTTTAACCATTTATCTACAACATCTACATCTATTTGACCTTCAAATATAGGAATATCAAAATTTATTTGTACCTTGAAGGGGGAGGTGCCTCCACTTGAGATGGATGTGTCACTTGTCGGTAGCCATCGAAGGATTTGTGCAAAGTTTTCCATCATCTCGTTCCTCTGTCATTCAAGGGATTCATAGAGAAACATTTTTAAAGGATCTCTTATCCAATTGTCTTTATTTTCACCCTCCATTGATGGTTTCTTGGGCGTGTGAGAGCATTTTTCCTCAAGAGAAACAAGCTCGAGACCCAACTCTCTATACCCTGACTATGTTGGGGACATACATTAAAAAAAATTTCAAGGCACAGACCACTTTGATACCACTGATCCATATTTATGAGAGGAATGAAATGAAACCACATATTTATAATATTAACATAGAGACACAGTGAAAAATAGTGTAGATACAGTAAAACTTGACTTCTATTAAATAAAAAATGTGTTGAACACTGTAAATTGCAGACTGAAAACAAGCTTGCTATAATGGTGGAAGCTTATCTCTGAGAAGAGATTTGATGGATACACTCATTCGCAAGAAGATGAGTACAATGAGGCTCTGAAGAAATTTTTACAATAAAAATAAATTCCAAAACCCTAGACATCCAAAAACCTAACCCTAGGAGATGAAGCACCAAAATTCATGTGGGCCCCGTTGGGGTAAGTTAGTACATCAACTTCCCAGGGTCGTAACTTTTGCATACGATCTCCATTTAGGGTGCACGCTAGCTCATTGGAAAGGTATTGATGAGAATATTCATTTAGGGGCCTCAATCAAAGCCTTTGGATATAATCAAGGTGCTTGATCGTGAAAAAACGTCATTTAGGCCTCAAAATGGCCCCGAAAGTTTAGGAACCGAAAAACTGCTAAAAATAATAAGTTTCCAAAAAACTATCTTGAGCCAGTTGGAAAAGGTGGGTGGCCANATCAAGGTGCTTGATCGTGAAAAAACGTCATTTAGGCCTCAAAATGGCCCCGAAAGTTTAGGAACCGAAAAACTGCTAAAAATAATAAGTTTCCAAAAAACTATCTTGAGCCAGTTGGAAAAGGTGGGTGGCCACCGAGATCGTCCTAGATCACACACATTGTCTCATGAGTATTTCTCATGGTTCCTCACTCAACAGTGTACGATGTGTTGAATTTTTTGATTCTCAGATCTCATGGTTATTGTTTTATAATTTCGATGAAAAATTTCCTTTCATGCCACAGTTATCATATATTAACTATACACTGAAAATATCAACTATTACAATGCAGCAAAAATAAAATGATCTATAAATATTAGCCATGCACAATAGACACAAGAATTTATCCTGGGAAACCCAACCTTGGGAGAAAAAAACAACAACCTTTCTTATAGAAGAATCAATTCAAGAGTTTACAAGTTTATCACCATAAAAATAGACCAAGAGATATCAAAGATTCACCTCCCAAGCCTAGCACAACTCCCAAGAGGTAGCAAACGAGATATAATACCAAGAAATTCTAGTTGTAGCAAGTTTTACCCCAAATAATACCTCCTTGAAACTTGCTCCTTCTTTCTTGAGTGGGAGATGAGTGAGTGTGTCAAATGAAATAAAATGAACCTTTATTTATATTTGTCAAGTCATCTATATTTTTCATGTGGGGCCGACTTCTCTTCCGGAGTCTTCAATTTTAACTTATTGTTTTCTGTCTTTTACTTGTGGAGGCTGACTTCTGTTCTTGGGTCTTCAACTACTTCCCGAGGCTTCTTTAAGGGTTAGATGGGTATCGTCTTGTCTTATTGATACTTCTTATTTTCTAGAAAGGTTTTCCTTGAGCCTCGTTGATTTAATATTCTATGGCATGCATCTAGTTGATGTGTTAATTTCTCACATAACACAATGAGTCTTTGTCAGTCCTTGTCAAGTCACATGATCAAAGATAGAGACTACACCCAGGCCATTCTCTTTATCCAAGTCATATGGCCATCTGAGGAGAAATTTTGTCTGATGTTAATACATGGAGAACATCAACACCATGGGCCATTCTCCTTATCCAATTCACATGGCCATTTGAGGAGAACATCTACCCGATGCATATGTGCCTTGAGTCTTTGTCGTTCCTTGTCAAGTAACATGATCAAGGATAAAGACTATGCATGGGCCATTCCCCTTATCCAAGTAACATTGCCAATCTAAAGATAATTCATGCCTGATGCTTCCCAAAACATCAACACTCCCTCTCAACGAGGGAGACATTCTGCATCATGCAAATATTTTCCATGAAGTATTTCAACTTCACCCTCGACATAGGTTTGGTGAAAATTTTTGCAATCTGCTCATCAATGGATACGTATTGGAGCTTCACTGCTCTCTTTTGTACCATGTCTCGAATGAAGTGGTATTTGATCTGAATATTCTACGACCTATCATGAAATATTGTATTTTATGAAAGCTTGACACAACTTTGGTTATCACAATGTATCAAGGTCGTCTCTAGTTGATGATCAAATAGTCCTGCAAGTATTTTTTGGAGTGAAACTGCTTCACTACTTGCAACATTGGCTGAAATATACTCTGCTTCTACTATACTGAGTGCTACAAAATTTTTCTTCCTTCTTATCTAGGATATCATAACTAATCCTAAGATGAAGCAGCGTTATCGCAAACCCACCCTTCTCCCCTCGGGGCTGCGCGACCTCCCATTCTTGGATCTTCAATCTCCTGAGCTGAATTGGCTCTTCGGGCCTTCAACAGACCCCGAAAAATCAATACATACACATAGGTCCCCTTGATGTCACCCTGCAAGTCCGAACTACTTGCAATTCCTCTCTCTGGAGCTTGACAACACCGATTTGTGAGTACTATTCTCGCGCTAGACTCTTTCTCCTATGTGACCATGGGTTGTGACCGTGAGTCAACCCTTCATGAATTCAGGCTTCATAACTTTCACCACCTCCGCCTTGGTTTCCTTCCGAAGCTCTTTTTCCCAGAATTCGCAGATCTCTGTCGTGTGTATCCCCGGATTTGACGGTCCAGTTGTACTTAGGGTTTCGCTACTTTGTGAAATTTCACCTACTCCAAACACCACCTATATGGACCTATAAATCTCATATTCTCTAATCCACTGCCATGTGTCTCCTCATAGCCAATGGTTAATATTCGCCTTGCGACTTCGCGACTTTGGCGATCCCACTTCTCAACACTATGAAATGCTCCAAAATCTGAAATGTCGAAACACCTCACGGTTAATTCTCTATGAAACTTTTCTCATATCTGACGATTTGGAATGATCCTAATCCATCCTGGACGGATTTAGTTCGTTAACCTTGGGAAACCTTAAAGGGATCCTGCCTTTGAATATTTCTCATTGTTCTCCTACCTAAGTTCGTTATTTCAAACTTTTGCCTCCTTAGAATGCTCTCTTTGACACTTAGCCGAGTTTCAGCCTGTGCACGCCTTACAATAGGTATTCATCCTCGACTTAGCTTCTCTATGGACAACTTCTACTACTCCTCTTGAGCTTTTGATTCAAAAGACTTGGTCACGTGCTCCTTGCGGACAAACTTCCTTGAATCTTGATTCTCGAAGGATGACTGTGCACTCCTTGCAACAGTTCTGCCACGCTCTATTGTTCCTTCTGAACAATATGAAAATGAGTGAGGTTCATCCTACCCACACTTTCAAACCATCTCTGCTGAAATTTCTGAGTCAAAATGGACTCGGTCACACACACCTTGCAGACACTATGCACTCCTTGCACGTATGAGTTTCACGTTACCTCTTCTGAGCTTACGAGTCAAACCAGACTCGACCAATGAACTCCTTGCGGAAACTATGCACACTTGCACTCGCTCGTAGAAGAGAAACAATTGAAACTTATTTAAATATTTACAAGTTCATGCATTCAACCATGTAAATGCATTCATAAACACAAGAACAAGAAATAACAGAGAATTGCAAATAAACATAAAGTCTACCATTCATTCATTCAGATAGACACATCAACATCAAACATTTGGGGAAATGCTCCTCTGTTATATTCAATCAACTAAAAATGTGCATGTGTTCATATACTGCTTCTCGGTAGCTCTCAACTCTCGGCTACAATGGAAACCTATACAATAGATTCAACAACCTCTCAAATCTTATACAATGGAAACAAATCTCAATAACTAGAGTGCCAACAACCACTTCAGGCAACAATACAAAGATTTATACAAGAGGGTCCCTTCGAGCTTTTCCCTCCAACTACTCTAGAGCTATCCTATCGAAATAAAAGTATTCAACTACTAGAATTTATTATAATAAATATTTGCGATAGGCAAATAAGATCGAACACATCGAATCTGTATTGAACTCAGTTTCATTAAAAGAAATTACATTCTCCGATGTACTCATGAAATTGTCCAGTTCCACAACATTAAATGTGTTCTTTAATTACAATTATTTTCAAAATATTTGTGTGATATGACTTCTTCAAAATTTAAAATTTACTTCAAAATGCACGCTAGTGTGCCTAGATGTCCTCCGCTCATGATTTGCTGGTGATGCTCCTGCAGCATACTCCTCTGGATAAAAAATTCATGGAATCCTATCCATGATCTCCTGCACTAACCATCCATGCTTCTAGATATCCACTTCACTTACCCAACTGGCATCCTCTATTGGGCGTCCTTTCCATTTTACCAAATACTCAAAATATGTTTTCCTTTTCGTCTTCTTACCAATTCGTCGATCCACAATATTCTCCATCTGTGTATTTTCTGCTATAGGCATCTACTTTTTCCACTGGATCTATTTTTTATCTTTGGGTCCTCTGGTTCCATATTCCCTATAAGGATACAAGTTTGCAATGTTGAATATGGGCGATACCCACATCTTCTGGAAGCTCTATCTCATAGGCATTCTCACCAAACTTTCTTATGATTTTGCACGGTCCTATCTTTTTCAACTTTAGTTTATTATATGTTCCTCTCGGGAACCTCTACTTCCTAAGATGTCCTAGAAATTTATCTCCAACTTCAAATTGAATTTTCCTCATATGTTGATCAACTCTGCGTTTATATTCACTGTTTCTCCTCTGCAACTGCTCTTTGATTTGATTATGAAGCTCCTGCATTTCTGCAGCGAATTCTTCGGCTCCAGCGCTTCCGAAGTCATTCTTCTCCAGATCTCTTAACTCTGACACTACCCTTGGATTGATTCCATACACTATCTGAAATGGACTCTTTTTGGTACTTATGTTCACTGAGTCATTGTAAGCAAACTCCGCTTGTGCTAGAACCTAATCCCATTGGCTATGATTTTCTGTGACCAAACTTCTTAGAAAAACTCCTAAACTTCAGTTCACTGCCTCAGTCTGTCCATCTGTTTGAGGGTGATATGCGGAACTAAAGGATAGTTATCCAGCTTCTTCCACATTGTTCTCCAGAAATGACCAATAAATTTGGTATCCCTATCTAAAACAATACTTCTAGGCAATCCATGAAGTCTCACAACTTCCTTGAAAAACAAGTTAGCAATGTGTGTTGCATCACTGGTCTTCTGGCATGGGATAAAGTGTGACATCTTTGAAAATCTTCCAACTACCAAAAATATGGAATTACTTCCTCTTTGTGTCCTTGGCAATCCCAACATGAAATCCATGCTTATTGCATCCCAAGGCCTCTCTAGAATAGGCAATGGTTGATACAACCCAGTATTTTGTCTCCTCCC
>SNQJ01S0015365.1:6858-17372 GCA_010110895.2 Picea sitchensis
CAACCATGCACCAACCTGTAATCAACCTGTACCATAAACAAGTGCATCAACCATGCACCAACCTGTACCTCAACCTGTACCATGAATAAGTGCATCAACCGTGCACCAAACCTGTATGAATAACATGTCACAACAACCTGTCCAAACAACCTATCACAACATGTCTCATCAATCTTATCAACCAAATCAGATCTATTCACGAAGATCAATCACCAAGACAACTCTCAAAGATGTGCATCAACCAAGCATAACACAACAACTTATAATCATCACCGAGATCAATATGTGCTTCTAATAATATACCAATACAATTATGCTACATCATCCATAAACCATGTGTCAACAATACTACTAACAAGTGCCTCCAACCATGTACCAAGTATGTACCAATCATGTATCAACTACTCATCAACTATGACTCATCAAGATGTACTAACATCATCAACTATACATCTCATGTATGTGCCAACTCATCAGCTACTTGTTTCAACCATGTACCTCAACCAAAAAACCTCATAAATTTCATCATCCAAATCTGATTTGTAACTCTGTAATAGACCTGGTGTATAAGATCACATACCTGCAAACCTTCCTTAACTTTAACAACAAAAAACTAGCATTTTCATCAAACTTTACTTTAGTCTCACATGACTAGTTTTGGATTAGTCAATAACCCTAACTTGAAATAATCATAACTATGTACCTGTAATGAATAAAGATCTAAAATTAATACACAATGTTCCTCAGTGTGTTTTATGCAATTCCTCCAGGTTTCACTACTTGGAACCTCTCAGAAAATGAGTTATAGCAAAAATGACATACCTTGTTGAATTCTGGCTTATTTTAGAGAGCTAACTTGTAGAGCATGCCCCACACGAAATATTTGTTGTATGGATCTGAAAATTGTACACAAAATACTACAAACTGTAATCTAACCAACACATTTGGTCTTACTGAATTTGGATTTGTTATGAAGAAGTTATGCCGTTTTTACCCGAAACACCTGTTTTAGACTAGTTTCAGGACTAGCCACAAACCCTGTTTTCCACGGAGTGTAACTCCAAAAATACAACGACCCACAAGCTGAAATTTGTACCACAACTACTTGGATATGTTTCCTCAGTGGCCTCCCAATTTCACGGTCTGAATCATTCTAGAAAAAAAGTTATTGCGAAAATGGTGATATGACCTGTAAATAACATACCTTAGAAAACATCATCAAAATAATTTATCCTCCCTTGAATTTCAGCGTTCTTTACTTCACCTTCCCTCTGAAATTCGGCTTAGATATCCTTTGGTTACCTCAGTCACCTGTAGATATTCAATATTCTCAAGTGTGATTAAAATGAGAGAGCCTTGCCTCTTATTTATACTTTCATGTAGCTTCCTCAAGGGGTTACCTTTTAACCATCTTAACCAACTTTCCTTATTTTAGGGTTAACCCACTTATAATTTCTCCATTAACTTTATGATTTAAATAATTTCTTTTGTATTCACTTTGACTTATAGTACACTAATCACTTCACTTTATTATTTACCTTTTACAACCTCTTATACCACTTTGACTACTTTGACCTTTTGGGGCTTCTAGATGATTCATGAGGGTTCTCCAACTTCACATGGCCATAACTCTCTAACTGAGAGGAGTTATGTGACGTTCCACATGTTGATTTTTCTATGAGCAAGGTTAAGCATGAAGTTCAATTTTAGCATTTGTCTTAACCATAACCAATAATGTTGTAGCAACCAAGATCACAAGATGAAACACCATGCACAAAGAACACAAGAAGTATCTTGGGAAACCCTTTTCAACAAGGGAAGAAAACCTAGCCAAATCCTTTGCTATATTCTTCAAGAGAAAGACCTTCACCACCAATAAGACCTAGCACACAAGAGGGTGCTCAAACCATAGAAGACTAGCACCCAAGAGAGGTGCGCACTTTTTCCAAGAGGATGTACTTGCTGAAATTTCCAAACTCACATGAAATATATGATTCCTAAATGGGGAATTTACCTTTACTTATACTAACCTGAACCTGTCAACATAAGTGTCTATTGGCACAGCAGGGTCGATCTCACTAGCTTATAATATAATTAATATTAACCAGATTAATTATCTTTTACATTAATTACTAGTCACATTAAGGTGGGGCCGACCTTTACCCTTTACATTACAATTATGGTTACATGCAAGTCTGACTCTTGAACAATATAGCAAGGGATCCGATACACCCACTAGTGTTCATCCACTAGGGGCACAACCATAGGGATGTCCATATCTCTGGTTCATTGCATTACACAGAGGAACCACTTCTTCACACGTTCACCTGTGTCCACAGGCACATCCACTCAACAGATCTTCTTTCCCACTGCATTACACAAGAGAGTCATCTGGAGTTTCTCGCCAACTCTTCTGCTTAGAGGGGGCTAATACATAATCTTGATTTCTGTTCTCATGACAATGCACCCAACACTTTGGGATTTCACACGTTCACCTTGTGCTCAGCCACAGGCACGTCTAACTCAACAGATTTCCTTTACAACAGGATAGTCATCTAGAGTTCTTCTCAACTCTCTGAATGGAGGTCATCTCTACGTAACAGCTCTGTCTCAGATAGGAACCACACACCCTCTTCAGGGGCTTTCTCTTAGGTTTGTAAGCTGGAGAATATCTCACATGGCTGCAATGATCAACACTCCCTCTCAGCTAGGGAGACATTCTTCATCATGCCAAGTCTCACACGGATGCACTCTGAATTTTGTCTTGGCTAGAGTCATCAATACTCCCTCTCAACTAGGGAGGCATTCTTCACCAAGTTAGTTTGGTGAAGATGTCTGCAATTTGCTCATGTGTAGGAAGGTACTGCATGTGTACGATTTTCCTCTGGATCATATCTCTGATATAAGAATATTTCATTTCATTGTGTTTCAATCCACCAGGAAACACTAGGTTCTCAAGGAGCTTTATACACAGCAATTGTTTATCATCATAGGGTCCATCTTATGATCAAGTAAATTTGTTAGAAGCTTGTGAAGCCATACTACTTCGCACACTCAATGGTACATACTGTGCTTCTATGGTATTCAAGGCCACAGAGATTTCGTTTCCTGTTGCATTAGGAAACCATGCAAACTTCACGGTAGAACAACAACCGGATGTGCTCTTTCGGTCCTTTGTACTTTTCTGCTCAATCTGAATCGACATATCTTGCAAACTCAAGTTCACACTGGAGGCATATCTCAGGCCATATCCAACTGTACGTCGTATATATCTCAATACATGTTTTGCTGTTGTCTAGTGAGTCTATCTTGGTTGATTCATGAAATGACTAAGCACACTCACTGCATGGCATGAATCAAGTCTAGTGTTAACCATATACATCAATGATCCAATCAACTGTGGTTCAATCTCGTCTGAATCATCATCACTCATTTTCTTCAAATCCATTACCATTGGAGTGGGCATGGATTTGCATTCTATCATATTGAACTTCTTTAATATTTTCACTGTATATTTTCCTTAACTCAGGAAAATCTCAAATGTCCTTTGTCATACTTCTTGTCCCAAGAAGTAGTGCATCGTACTCAGATTCTTCATCTTGAATTCAGAAGTCAAGGATTACTTGTATCAAACAACAAGGCTTTTTGAATAAGTCATCAAAATCAGGCTCTCGTCACCAACACTGTAATAATATAGGTTTGGATCAACAACACTCTTGATGAAATCTAAACTCATCAGGAGTCTATCTATCTTATATAGTTTCCAACTCGTGGATGGTAGTACGGATGGAAGTGTATCGAGTTTACTGGATCAAGTGTCTCATCATAGACAACTCTCTGTTTGTGAGAAACCTCTAGCTATAGATCTCGTTTTGTATTTCTCGACACTTCCATCAACTGCATGGTTGATCTTGTAAATCCACTTGGAAGTTACCACAGACTTCCCTTCTGGTCCCTAAATAATATCTTATACATCATTCTTTAGGATATATTGGTATTTTTTCTGTTATGGAATCTTGCCATACCTGTTCTCATGTTGCTTCTCTAAGACAAGGAGGCTCAACATTAATGAAGTGGCTCATGACTGAAGGATAGCTTAAAAATCTCTTTTGCTTTCTCGGGATGTGCCTTGAGAGGCTTGTATGTTTCTTTGCCTTTTGCAGAGTGAGTCTAGGTAGGATTTTTATGCCCTACTGCAATGTCTCTGATCATATCAATTGGAGAAACTGGATCAACTGGAATAATGTTTGTCTCCCTCTGAACTGTTGAAGGGGGAGAAGGTATTGTCTCACTGTCAATCTCCATCTGAGATTCTCTGGGTCTTTGAAAGACTATCTCTTCTTTAAGGACAACGTCTCTGCTTGTTTCAATCTGTCTCTGACCAGGGATGTCGATCTGGAATGTCTTTGAAGATTCACTGTATCCTTTCTTTCTAAAGGATCTAGCTTGGACTTCTTCTCTTTAGGTAAATGAAAATACGTCGGGCACCCAAATGACCTGAAGTGTTCAATCTCAGGCTTCATTCCGGTGAAGACTTCTTCGGGAGTTATGTTTTTCAAAGTTTGGTGAAGACTCTTGTTCTACACATATACTGTGTCATGCATGCTTCTGCCCATGGAATCCTAGAAAGATTCTGATCATGCATTATTGCATTGGTTGTCTCAATGATAGTTCTATTCTTTCTCTTTCTCAAATAGTTTTGACTCCCTCTGAAGGATAAGCATCTTCTTTTGTTCTTAACCTGTCTAGAACAAGAAAACAAGAGGAACCAAAACAAGAATATCTCCTAAGGAAAATAATGAGTACATCTCTAGAATCAAAACAATTTAAGGATTGTTGTCCCATATACAACACCTACTTGTAATGTAGCAACCTTTAGAAATATGGGTTAGAGGAATGACAATTACAACAATCAAACCTGGAGTCTTTACTTCCAGTGTGTCGTTCCTCTGAATGCACTAAGATCCCTATGGATCCATGACTTCAGCAAAAGGTTCCTTCGTCCTGCAATTACCCTCATGACAATGATACAAATAATATATATACAAGTGCATAGCTGAGGGTGTTGATATGTTGACGTCTTCATTTCTTTGAGGTCTTGTTTTCCTAAAACTGAGTTTGCTTGAATCATCAAGCTTCCCTCTCATTATGATTTTGTTCATTTTTGGATTTTTCACAAACCCTTGTCATCTTGGCTAGTAAACCTAACGGCTAGGCTAGGTTAGCACTTTTAGATTTAGTTGGACTTATGACTGCCAACAATAAGCCTTTGAAAGATAGAAGAACACTGGTGAGCTGAAGAGCTCCTTCAAGGAGTTGCAGAAACCCTAATTCTGAAATTTCTGCAGAAATTAGCGAAACCCTAGAAACCCTTGGGCTAAAAAGTCAAAATGCTCGGAAATGCAATCTGAAGGTCGTTGGAGGTGCGCTGAAGGAGGCCATACACTCCTATCCTCTTTCTAGCCCCAACGTCCAAGTGCCAAGTGCTGAAAACCCCCAGAAGGGTAGGCCGTACGAAATTTCTGGAAACCTTAGGAGGGCTGTACGGTTTCTACAGGAGAGAGAGATGATGGCTGAAATTTGTTTGTGCAATGGGTTCTTCAAGACCTATGCTCTGATACCATGTTGATTTTTCTATGAACAAGGTTAAGCATGAAGTTCATTCAATTTTAGCATTTGTCTTAACCATAACCAATAATGTTGCAGCAACCAAGATCACAAGAAGAAATACCATGCACAAGAACACAAGAAGTATCCTGGGAAACCCTTCTCAACAAGGAAAGAAAACCCAACCAAATCCTTTGCTATATTCTTCAAGAGAAAGACCTTCACCACCAATAAGACCTAGCACACAAGAGGGTGCTCAAACCCTAGAAGAATAACGCCCAAGAGAGGTGTGCACTTTTCCCAAGAGGATGTACTCGCTGAAATTTCCATCCTCACATGAAAGATATGATTCCTAAATGGGGAATTTACCTTTACTTATACTAACCTGAACCTGTCAACAGAAGTGTCTATTGGCACAACATGACCAACCTCACTAGCTTATAATATAATTAATATTAACCAGATTAATTATCTTTTACATTAATTACTAGTCACATTAAGGTGGGGCCGACCTGTACCCTTTACATTACAGTTAGGGTTACAGGCATGTCTGACTCTTGAACAATATAGCAAGGGATCTGATACACCCACTAGTGCTCATCCACTAAGGGCACATCCATAGGGATGTCCATATCTCTGGCTCACTGCATTACACAGAGGAACCACTTCTTCACACGTTCACCTGTGCTTGTCCACATGCACGTCCACTCAACAGATCTTCTTTACCACTGCATTACACAGGAGAGTCATCTGGAGTTTCTTGTCAACTCTTCTGCTCAGAGGAGGCTAATACATAATCTTGATTTCTGTTCTCATGACGATGCACCCAACACTTTGGGATTTGACACGTTCACCTTGTGCTCAGCCACAGGCACGTCTAACTCAGCAGATCACCTTTCCCACAGGATAATCATATGGAGTTCTTCTCAACTCTCTCAATGGAGGAGGTCATCTCTATGTTCCAGCTCTGTCTCAGAT
The DNA here is from genome assembly GCA_010110895.2 of Picea sitchensis. Taxonomy (NCBI): domain Eukaryota; kingdom Viridiplantae; phylum Streptophyta; class Pinopsida; order Pinales; family Pinaceae; genus Picea; species Picea sitchensis. The sequence continues at coordinate 13,444 of SNQJ01S0015365.1, forward strand.
AGGAACCACAAACCCTCTTCAGGGGCTTTCTCTCAGGTTTGTAAGCTGAAGAATATCTCACATGGCTGTAATGATCCAAATCTCATAGGTTTGTAAGATGGAGAATGTCTCACATAGATGCAATCATCAACACCACATACCACCGGAAATGGAATGCCATGTACTATCCATCTAGAATAGTCTTACCTGCAAATATATCAAAACTCATACCATTATCCATCAAACAAACTTGGGTCCATTACCCAAACTTAGGTTCTTCAACTTCACATGGCCATAACTCTCTAACCGTGAGGAGTTATGTGACGTTCCACATACCACCGGAAATGGCATGACATGTACTACCCATCTAGAATAGTCTTACATTCAAATATATTAAAACACATACCATTATACATCAAACAAACTTGGGTTCATTACCCAAACGTTTGTGCTACCGGAATTCGCTACCGGACTTTCTTCAAGGGTTGACATTAATAACTAAGGTTTGACATCAATCTACAATATCACTCTACAATGGTTGACATCAATGACAACCAACAATCCATACCAACTGTCCATCAATCTAAGCCAATTGTCTAACAATCTCCCCTTTTGGCATTGATGGCAACACTTAGTCATGATAACATTCATGCTTATACTCGTCATCAATGTTTCTATCTCTCCCCCTTTGACATCAATGGCAAAGGGTATCTTTCCATCTGGGGCTACTCCCCCTAACTGAATTGTCCTTGGGGATACTCCCCCCGATTGAACTCTTCCTGAAACTGATTCTCCAATCAGAATTGTCCTCTTTATGGTGCTTCCTCGTGTAAATCTAAGACATATAAGATAAGGATTCAAAAGCATTCATTTTTGAGTAGAAATTACTCCGAGTCTCTGGTGAAAATACTCAAAGTCTTCCCTTGGAAGTGGTTTTGTAAAGATGTCTGCCACTTGTTCTTTTGTGCTCACATATTCAACTTTGATGTTCTTCTCTGCAACCTGTTCCCGTAGAAAGTGATACTTTATTGGAATATGCTTCTTCTTGGAGTGCATCATCGGGTTCTTTGAGATACTGATGGTGCCTGTATTATCACAATAGATTGGAATGGGCTCATCATACGCAACCTGTATATCTTAGAAGAACACTGCTCCACTGGTGCTTCGTCAGTCATCAATGCAACCCGCCCAATCTGCATCTGTGTAGTCAATAAGTGATAGAACCTTTCCTTTTGGATACCATAATCCAAACTCTTCTGTTCCTTTGAGATATCTGGAAATCCTCTTTACTGCTAAGACATGAGATTCCTTTGGTGCTACTTGAAATATCTCAGAAAAATGAGTTTTAGCAAAAATGACATACCTTGTTGAATTCTGACTTATTCTAGAGAACTAACTTGTAGAGCGTGCGCCGCATGGAATATTTGTTTTATGGATCTGAAAATTGTAAACAAAATACTAAAGACTGTTCTTTAATCAACACATTTGGTCTTACTGAATTTGGATCTGTTATGAAGAAGTTATGACGTTTTTACCCGAAACCCCTGTTTTAGACTAGTTTCAGGACTAGCCACAAACCCTATTTTCCACGGAGTGTAACTTCAAAAATACAACGACCCACAAGCTGAAATTTGTACCACAGCTACTTGGATATGTTTCCTCAATTGCCTCCCAATTTCACACTCTGAATCATTCTAGAAAAGAAGTTATTGCGAAAATGGTGAGATGACCTGTAAATAACATACCTTAGAAAGCATCATCAAAAGAATTTATCCTCCTTTGAATTTCGACCTTCTTTACTTCACCTCCCCTCTGAAATTCAGCTTAGATATCCTTTGGTTACCTCAGTCACCTGTAGATATTCAATATTCTCAAGTGTGATTAAAATGAGAGAGCCTAGCCTCTTATTTATACTTTCATGTAGCTTTTTCAAGGGGTTATCTTTTAACCATTTTAACCCACTTTCCTTATTTTAGGGTTAACTCACCTCTAATTTCTCCATTAACTTTATTATTTAAATAATTTCTTTTGTATTCACTTTGACTTATAGTACACTCATCACTTCACTTTACTATTTACCTTCTAAAATCTCTTAAACCACTTCGACTACTTTGACCTTTTGGGGCTTTTAGATGACTCATGAGGGTTCTCCAACTTTACATGGCCATAACTCTCTAACCATGAGGAGTTATGTGATGTTCTACATATCATCGGAAATGGAATGACATGTACTATCCATCTAGAATAGTCTTACCTTCAAATATATCAAAACTCATACCATTATCCATCAAACAAACTTGGATCCATTACCCAAACCTGGGTTCTTCAACTTCACATGGCCATAACTCTCTAACCGTGAGGAGTTATGTGACGTTCCACATACCATCGGAAATGGCATGATATATACTACCCATCTAGAATAGTCTTGCCTTCAAATATATTAAAACTCATACCATTATACATCAAACAAACTTGGGTCCATTACCTAAACCTTTGTGCTACCAGACTTTCTCCAAGGGTTGACATCAATCACTAAGGGTTGACTTCAATCTACAATATCACTCTCCAATGGTTGACATCAATGACAACCAACAATCTGTACCAACTGTCCATCAACCTAAGCCAATTGTCGGACATCTCTTGGTGGCATAACCAAGAGAAAGGGGGTCTCATCACGAGCTAACCTTCCCATCTCCGTGAAATGCTTGTGGGTAACACTCTCACCTATGGTCACCACCCCAGTACAATGTCCCCCAACTTTTCCATCGAAAAGAAAAAAGACCAAAAGTAATAAGACTAAGAATAAAATGTATTGAATGGGCTAGGAAACAATAACATCCATGATAAGGTGTAGGTTGCCCTCTACAGAGGCATCCATAGGAAAGACCTACATTTCCCTGTTATCACTGCACCCTTTGCCCAAACATTTCCCCTTCGCCACTCAACACACACTTACATGACCTAAATTGGTTCTCACCTGAAAAACACCTCAAACTTAAGGAGGATTATCCCAATAGGACATCCCGAGAACTTCTCCAAACCTGACTTGTTAAACTGCATAACTGTTGAATTTTAAAGATTGCTAGGCTCAAGCATGAGGTTTATTTCATTTAGCATGTACTTGAACCATAAGCAAATGCAACAACACCATACACAAGTGCTGCAATAACCAAGATCACAAGAAGAATAACCATGCACAAGAACACAAGCAGTATCCTAGGAAAACCCTTGTCAAACAAGGCAAAAAACCCAACAATCCTTTGCTATATTCTCAAGAGAAGATCCGCCAAACCATAAACCCTAGATGCAGACAAGAGGGTGCTCTACAACCTTGAAACTAGCGCCCAAGAGAGGTGTGCACTTCATCCATACAAGTAGGTCTGAAATTTTGAAATGACAAGTGAGAGTGTGTGATCCTCAATGGGGATTCACCTCTATTTATACAAAACTAGAGACAACAATAGGTGTGCCTCTTGGGACAATAGGACCATCCTCAATAACTTAGTAATATAATTAATCATTACATAAATATTAATTATCTTTCACATATGGCGGGGTCGACTTGTACCCTTTACATCACAAATTAGGGTTACAAGTAAATCTTACTCTTAGACAATATAGCAAGGATATCACACGTCCACTAGTGCTCAACTACTAGGGACATGTCCACCTGTGCTCAGCCACAGGGATGTCCTACTCAACAGATCTCTCAACTGAGTCCACAGGAGAACCATCTGGAGTACCATCTCAAGCCGACTCAACTGAGTCCACAGGAGTACAAGGCAAGAGACCATCTTAAGCTGACTCAACTCAGTCCAGAGGAGTACAAAGCAAGAGACCACACGTCATCACAACTCAGTCCAGAGTCTGATGCACACCCATCACATGGGCACACCCAACACTTGGGCTTCCTCACACAGATGTCTCAACTCAGTCCAGAGGAGAACGAT
>SNQJ01S0015365.1:23704-52800 GCA_010110895.2 Picea sitchensis
ACAGGACAAATCTGGCGAAGAAGAAGAAAGATGGGCCCTCCAGGGCCATGCTCAGGTCAATCCTGCTCTCGGTACTCCATGTCTAGGACCTGTGGGCCTCGAGACATGATCTCCTAGTTATCCCTAGATATCGGGGATAACATATCATTCGAAAAATATTGATACCGACGCAATTAAGTCTCATGATAACCATTCATCGTGGAAGAACAACGTTCAACGAAAGATTGAACTAGGATGGTCTGACCCTTTCACAATTCGACAGTTATGCACAACTCTTCGTAACTCATATCGTCTCGTATCGTCAATCTTGACAACACCAAAAAAAGAGAATCATGTGAAGACATTCCGAGCGAGAACGAAGACGTAAGCCTCTCCATTAACATGCTTCGAGGACAAAGCATTTCTAAAGGGGAAGACAATGTAATAAACATAAATATATATAAAATATATAAATATAAATAATAAATGAATAACTAATAATTAACGATCAATTAATAATGAAGAGACACTTCATATGAAAGGTCATGTCTCTTATGAAAGGGCACCCCTGCGTGGGTATATATACAACCCTCATTTCTCATTTGTAAACATCTCATTCATTCTTTTGCATTTACTCAATCTATTATTTCATCCTAAATGGATTACCTTATATTCCAAATATTTTTGATAATTTATGTGTGAGCAAACTTTGTTCGTCTCTGTTATCCCCCTATTTTAGGGATCACTAAGGAGATCATGTCTCGAGGCCCACAGGTCCTAGACATGGAGTACCGAGAGCCAAATCGACTTGAGCATGGCCCTGGAGGGCCGAGGGCCCATCTTTGCTTTTTTCCAGCTCCTCCACCTTGTCAGCAGCAACAACATCCATCACCTCGGCCTGGTCCTGTAGCAGAGATGGATCTTGCTCCATGAGGTAATGAGTTCGGGTATCATGGTATGTGTCACTCTGATCCTCAAAACCTTTGAATATGTGCATTTAGTTCGTTTTGTTTCTAACGGGTGCTTGGATCTTATAGCTATCCACTTGACCATGTCTGGGGGGAATGGCAGGATGCCCTAGTAAGCTTGTGCTCGTAGGTTTTGAGTTGCCACTTGGGGGGGGGTTCATGAAAAGTTATTGTCCGCTCCTATCATACTTACCACTTTCCATCTTACTCCCGCTCATCCATCTCATTACACTGGTCCGGGGATTGGGTTGGTCAATTATTTAATGGTTGCACCTTACCTTGTGGGAAGAAGGGGCTAAAGGCCCAGAGGGTAAAAGCAGTTGGCAAAAGATAAAAGCCTAAAAATAAAACCTCGAGATGCTTCGCCCAGGGATCCCCGGGAAAGCAGTAAAAGGCTTCTCAACAAGAAATAGAGGGACCCATAAAAAATAATAAAACAAGACCTAGTCAGAGGATAAGAGGTCTCATCACGAGCCAACCTATTAGGTCCATGGGCATCTAGCGGTATGACACTACTAGCAGTTGGTTACCACACCAGGGTAGTGACTCTTGGTGGCATAGCCAAGAGAAAGGGGGTCTCATTACGAGCCAGCCTTCTCATTTCCGTGAAAGTGCTTGTGGGTAACATTGCCACCACTTGTCACCACACCAGGGTAGTGTCCCCTGATTAGCTTCTTGAAAGAAAAAACAATAAAGAATAAAAAATAAAAGGCATGAATGGGCTTGGAAACATTTGCATCCAGGACAGGTGCAACTCACCCTCTATAGAGGCACCCACAAGTCAACCATGCATTTCCCTGCTATCACTGCACCCCTTGTCCAGACATCCCTTGACCACCTCACCCACTAACATGACTTGGATTTGATTTCTCCTGGAAACATCCCACATCTAGTGAGCATTTGCCCAATAGGACGCCCTGTCACTTCCTCCAAACTTGGCTGGCAGTTTTGTATAATGTCTTTGAGCACTTGATTGGGTAAAAGGGTTTTTATGCACATGTTTAATAAAATTGATGATTAGATGTGATTGACATTGCTATGATCCCTGTGACTTATGAGCCCATGGAGGGCTTATCTGTTGATGTGCAGGATCGTACTTGACGGACAGGTACCATATTGGACAAGTACACATGGGGAGATGATTAGTTCGGATCTCCATGGGGCTGAGAGTCCACTAGATGGATGCTGAGACCCCAGCAGGGGGAAGAGACAGGTCAGAGGGTTTGCACCGGGGAAGAGGAGGACGTTCCACCAGAGGCAGCTGAGCAGACCTATACCGAGGGGGGTTGTGCCTTTTACATCAGGTCATTGGCCTTGGAAGGCCATGGTGTCACCCAGGACATTCATGACGTCATCGAGCATTTGTGGAGGTTTTGGGAGACAGTTTTGGCACACGTGGCACGTGTGGCTTGTTTCGGAGGCCCAAAGAGGCCTAACATTTTGCTCCAGGAGGCCAACGTTGCCCTAGAAAGGGCTAACATCGCCCTAAAAGGGCATGACGTCCTCATTATTTGCTTGATTAGGGTTTGATTACGACATTTAATGTAAAAACAATATTTTTATGTATTTTTGCCATGTCGGCCTTTTGGTGACCTAAAATTAAATTAAAGTCATTGGTATGGTATAAATTGAGGGTTTTTACTCTCATTTTCTCATCATCTTTCACTCACACTTGTGCGAGGTCTGAAATTTGCACCCTCTTTAGGGTTTTTGGCTGAAATTACTAGTGCGCACTTGTTTTTTTTTTGGTTCTATTTAATCTAAATCTTGTATCTAGGGGAATCGGTAACGGCGACAGTATTTGGCTCGCGTGACATAGGGTTGAATCCTGGCGATTGCCTTATAACTCCTAGGGAGAACCACACCGCCCGCAAGCATGGCCTCCAGATAAGACGAGGTTTGAACTTGTGACCTACTTAGCAACACAAACGCCTTAACAACACGTCCGCTGGCCACTAGACCGCACCCCTGCGGCAACTAGTGCGCACTTGTTGAAGGAGGCTTTTCTTGGCTATTTTCTGCATTTTCTTGGTGGAAGGTTTACAACTAGGGTTTGGCATTAATGATACTTGGTGAATGTAAGTGAATTTCTGCAATCCTTCTTTTATTTGAATGGTTATGGTATCTTTTACTTGCATTTTAATGAAATTTGCTGGATTAAACCCTAGGAAATAAATACATGTTGGTGTCTTTGTTTCAAGTCCCTACTAAGTTATGCTAAGAGCCATTTTATTTGTTGAAGACAAATGCTAGGGCCTTGCCATTGCAACACCCTACCATTCACTCTTCAAGCTAACCATTTTTTTACTTTGCCTTTTGAGCTAAAGAAGGAGGAAGACGCACTAAGGCCTAGGTTTACTACACCTTAGTGAGCCGTCTTCCCCTAGGGTTGATAGGTTGAAGCCTTGTCTTAACAACAATTCAACCATCATATCCCTCTTGTCTTTGGCCCTATCATTATCATTCTGTCCCTTCAACTTTTGCAGCTAGTTTGACTCCATTTGCCCTAATAACACACTGATCTAAGACCTTCTATGTTTGAGTAGCTTGATCACAAACATCCAATACTTTGAAGTATTATTAACACCTTCTAACCCTAGCTAAGACTAACTTATTAACCCTATTGCTGCTATCATTTACTTATGTTACAATCATATCCATGCATCCTTTTATATGTCTCTAAAGCAATTGAAAGATTGGCTAAAGCGTAGTAGTTGTTGCTTCTAAATGAATGTTGGTATTATAACATTGATGATAAATCATTATTGCTCATTGTGAAGCTTCTTTAGCATTTATTTTGAAGTGACATATTGTAATTATTGCTCTTGTACATCATTGATTTGCTTCATGAATATTATCAATCAATTGCTTTATATAAGAAAGTTCTTGATTATATGAAGTACTAACCAACAAGTGATCTTGCACATATATAGTTTTCTTGTTGCTTTGTCTCGGGCAGGTACACTTCTGGTTATCATTTTTTTTATTGTCTGTTTAACTGGACCTTTTGATCGGGGGTGACTTGTGAGGGGGAAAACTTTACTTAGCCATAAGCCTTTGCCTTCTCAAAACCCCAGGTCACCGGGGACGTCTCCCCTGGGCCTACCACCGTAAACAAAAAGAGCTATCCTATCGAGGTGATAGTGGTAGGATAGTCTCAGTTCCGCCAGTTTTCCTTTCTTTCACCTATCCTTTACTTCCAAGTACAAACTGTGCGATAACAGTCTCATTAGTCAAGCATCAACCAAGTGGTATCCCCCCTTAAAGACAAATTCGAAAACTCAGGAGGTGGCATTATCTCAACACCCCCACGTAATGATAACTTTTTGAATCCCAAGTAAACATTACAATTTAACAAACTTCACCTTTGTCAACAACTTGGTAAAAATAACAACTATTTGATCATCTATCACGCGATAGACAAGATTTACCACATTCTCTTGTAACAATATTCTAAGTTGTGGGGATGAAGCAAAACATGGTTCATCTTACAATGGGATTATGGGCCACTTGTATTGGATAGTCTCAGTTCCGCCAGTTTTCCTTTCTTTCACCTATCCTTTACTTCCAAGTACAAACTGTGCGATAACAGTCTCATTAGTCAAGCATCAACCAAGTGGTATCCCCCCTTAAAGACAAATTGGAAAACTCAGGAGGTGGCATTATCTCAACACCCCCACGTAATGATAACTTTTTGAATCCCAAGTAAACATTACAATTTAACAAACTTCACCTTTGTCAACAACTTGGTAAAAATAACAACTATTTGATCATCTATCATGCGATAGACAAGATTTACCACATTCTCTTGTACCAATATTCTAAGTTGTGGGGATGAAGCAAAACATGGTTCATCTTACAATGGGATTATGGGCCACTTGTATTGCACTCTAACTGTCAATTCCATATGACCAAAACCCTACTTTTATGCCAAAATGTAATCTAATTTAGGGATATTAAATACTAAGCAATTTGTTGATATGACTAGCTTTCCTCTATTATGAAAACATCCTATGAAGCCATTGAAGATAATTATTTTCTTATTACAAACCAACATGTTCAATAACTATAAAAACATCCAATCCAAAAAGGAGAGGGGAAAGAAATGTATACAATAAAATCTATATTTAAATAATATGAGTGATGATGTACAAGATGTTAGGATATTTAGACGCTTAGGAGTTAGTTAAGATCTACTTGGTCTAATGTGTCGTTAGGTAAAAGTGTGTTTCTTTAGTATGCATTTGTAGTTAGGAAATCTAACGGTCACGATATGTTCCCAACATAGAGTGATCCGACGGTTCATATTCTCCTCTATCTTAACGACCATTGATCCGAGGTTTAACACCCAATTGGTCCATGATCTCTATGTAAAGAGCATGGAGGGTCATTTGCCGATGATCGATTGTGAGAAACTCTCTTGTAAAATCTCTTTATAATCTTTTTCTTTTGCATTAATAAACTGCTCCAATTGGTCGCGTTGGCTGGGGCCATGGATGTTTCCCCACAGGGGTTTTACCACGTCAAAACATCGGTGTGTTGATCTTTGATCTGGTTGTGTGAGTGGTTATTGAAGGTGTTCTTCCCCTATTGGAATACATTTGTTGTCAAACATGGTATCAAAGTTTGTTTGAAGATCCACTTCTGTTGTAGATCGAGATTGTGAAGCCGAGTTGCCTCATTTCCGTTTTGCGTCATTTTCGTACATTTATGGGCTGAGAGGATTGTTCCATTGCGTCTGGAGCGCTTGTTTTAGTCTGGAACACTTTTCGTTTCACTAAAAAAGGTTTCCGTTTGCCCAAGATACGACCATTTCAGCTAGATCTGGAGGTATAAGCTTGAATACGCCATTTTTAGATTTTGCAGAGTATTATTTCGGTTTTATATTGTTTGTTTCTGGGTTGCTACTCTTTTAGATTTGCGTATGTCTTTGTTTCACGCCCTGTGCAATCTTGGAAAATAAAAAACAGATAGGAAAATGTGCATTTTCCGAAGAAGCTAAACGAGATCTAACCCTTGTTGTAATCGAGAAGCGAAATTTTTTTCTTGTGTGAAAATAGTGTTTTTTTAACACACTCTCCAAGGTCATCTTCTACAACAACACCCCCAATCATCCTACTAAACAATACAATATATTTTGCTAGCCCACTTGGTTAAAAGTTGCCTTATTAAGTAAGAGGTCTCGAGTTCAAGTCTCTATTTTTGTTACTTTTTTTGAAAAAGTTCATGCTCCTTTATAAAGTGTTTCAATTCAAGTATAAAACTGAATCATTATAAATAGCTTTAATATTTTATTTTAGAGTTATTTTTTTTGCATGCAATGTTATTTTATAAAGTAACTTCATTGTAAAAGTGATCCCCACCTCTTTTTATAAAAGTGGGTCACTTCATAAAACAACTTATTTGTAAAAGTGAGGTTATTTAGAGGGATATTATCACCACGTGGTTCTTTGGTTATCGTTTATGCCTTTTTTTAAAGGGCATAACTTTAACATCCGATGTTCGTTTTCGCTGTCGTTTTTTTTAAAACCGTATAAGTTTTCGAGATCTTTCCATGCAGATCATCAATTTCAGTTTTTAAATCCATGTTATCTGCATATTTAATATGGCTTCTTTTAGTTTTGCTTACCAACACCTACTACTTCCAATGGAAATCACAAATGGAGGATTTATTAAGAAGTAAAGGCTTGTACCAGATTACCTTGGGAAAAGAAAAAGAACCCATTTATGTTGATAAGAAAGTCAAATGGGCTAATAGGAGTGACAAAGCACGTGCACTGATCAGAATGTCCATCTCTCCTCATTTAAGGTTCCACCTTCAAGAAATTGATGACCTCGATGAAGCTTGGGAAAAACTTGAATCTGTGTTTGGTAAACACAATATTATTTGAGTACATCAGTTAGAAAATCAAATACTGACTTTAAGTCCAAATGATTTTTCTTGCATTGAAGACTATCTAAGTTTAAAACACTCGGAATTTTATGTCAAGAATGTGAGATAAAGGTGGAAGAAGAGCATTGCATCTATATTATTCTTTCTAAGCTAGGTAGTGCATATTTTGTGTTTGTATCTACTTTTTATGCCATGAGAGAGGCTCTAGGGAAAACTTATAAAAAAACCCACTCTTGAGTCCGTTTGTGATGCTTTGATTAGAGAGCAAGATAAGCTTGTATAACTTGGAGTGATCAACATTGCCTTAGTCGCCCAACAGAAAGATAAACCCAAGAATCCCAAGATGCAACATCCTCGCCACAACAACAAGCAACATAAGGGTCCCAAACCCACTCAGACAACTTTAGCTCCTAATGGTGACTGTTATCCCCTAGCCTAGGGATAACTAAGGAGATTATGTCTCGAGGCCCACACATCCTAGACATGGAGTACCGAGAGCCGTATTGATTTGAGCCTGGCCCTGGAGGGCCCATCCTTCTTCTTCAGCGCCTCCATCCTGTTAGCAACAACAACATCCATCCCATCGACCTGGTCCTGAAGCAGCAGTGGGTCTTGCTCCATGAGGTAATGAGTTTGGGTATCATGGTATGTGTCACTCTGATTCTTAAAACATTTGAATATGTGCAATTAATTCTCTTTCGCTCCATGACGTGTGCTTGAACATTATGCCTTTTGACTTGTCCATACCTAGGGGGTGACAGAACACCCTAGCAAGTTGGTTCCCTTAGGAGTGAGTTGCCACTGGGTGGGTTCATGAAAGGCCATCGTCCATTCCCACCATACTTATCACTTTTCATCATTTTCCCTCTCATCTATCCTTTGCGTTGGTTTGGGCATTGGGTTTGCCAAGCTAGTTAAGGGTTGTACCTTGCCTTGTGGGAAGAAGGGGCTAAAGGCCCAGAGGGTAAAAGTAACTGGCAAAAGGTAAAAGCCAAAGAACAAAACCTTCAGATGCTTTGCCAAGGTATCCCCAAGAAAGCGGTAAAAAGTTTCTCAATAAGAAAAAGGAGGGACCCATAAAATAAATAAATTCAAGACCTAGTTGGAGGATAGGGGGTCTCATCACGAGCCAACCTATTAGGTCAATGAGCATGTAGTGGTATGACACTACCATTCAACTAGTCACCATGCTAGGGTGGTGGTTCTTGGTAGCATACCCAAGGGAAAGGGGGTCTCATCACTAGCGAGCCTTTTCATCTCCGTGAAATGCTTGTGGGTAACACTGTCACCACTGGTCACCACGCTAGGACAATGTCCCCCAACTATTCTCTTGAAAGAAAAAACAATAAGATAGAAAAGAAAAAAGGAATTGAATGGGCTTGGAAACATTTGCATCCATGACAAGGTGCAACTCACCCTCTTCAGAGGCACCCACAGGTAAGCCCTACATTTTCTTGTCATCACTGCACCCATTTGCCCAAACATCCCCATACCATCTCATGCACTTACATGACCTAGATTGGTCTTCACCTGGAAACATCCCACATCTAAGGAGAATTAGCCCAATAGGACGTCCTAAAACCCTCTCCAAACTTGGCTTGTAGAATAGCATAACATCTTTGAGCACTTGTCTGGGAAAGGGGGGTTTTATGCACATGTTTGGATAACTTTATTATTAGATGTGATTGACATTGCTATGATCCCTGTGACTTATGAGCCCATGGAGGGTGTACTTATTGTTGCTGTAGGACCATGCCCGACAGATAGGTACGCATAGGGAGATGACTAGCTCAGACCTCCGTAGGGCTAAAATCCCACCAGATGGATGCTGAGACCCCAGCCAAGGGCATACATATACTAGAGGCTTGCACTGGAGAGTGAGGAGGACGTTCCACTAGAGACAGCCTGGCAGGTCTGGTCCCAGGGGTCTTGCCCTCCCACCATGATGTTTGCCCTTGAAGGCCCTTAACATCATCATTCAGAGCCTTGACGTCACCTAGTTGAGGCACTCAACTTGAGGACGACATTGGTTGGCACGTGTGGCAGTTCCAGAGGGGTTTTGAGCCCCAACATTCCACTTGGAGGGCTAACGTTCCAACAAGGAGGCTAACGTCACCCTAAGAGGGGCATGACATCACCCTAAAAAGATTAAATTAGGGTTTTATTTGACAAATTTATGTACAATTGGATTTTCTCATGTAAATTGGCCATGTTGGCATTTTTGACCTAATTTTGTAATTAAAGATCATTTTGATTGTATAAATAAGGGATTTTGCCCTTGTATTTTATCATCATTCTTTCACTCACACAAGTGAGGTCTGAAATTCGGCTCCCTTATGGTTTATTGGCTGAAATTAAGCGGTGCACAACTCTTGGAGGAGGCTAATTTTGGTATTTTTTTGGCATTTTCTTGGTGGAAAGTCTTCAACTAGGCTATTGCCTAGATTATTCTTGGTGAATGTAAGTGAATTTCTGCAATTCTTCTCTACTTTAAATAGTTATAGTACATTTACTTTGCATTTTACTAAGATTATGAAATTGCTAGCTTAAAACCCTAGGAGATCAAACACATGTTATTGTCCTTGTCTTAATAGCTTTTCACCTATACTAGATTTTGCTAGAAAGCCTATCATTTGAAGCATTGTGCTAGAGCCCTACCATTATAGCACGCTAGCATCATTTGCTTCATCAAGCCTTCATTTGCTTCAAGCTTGAGCTAAAGAAGAAGGAAAACCACTAGGGCCTAGGGTTACCTACTTCCTAGTAACCGTTTTCCTTCTAGGGTTTGTTGATTGAGGCCTTGGGTTACCAACACCTCAACCATCATCCCTCTTATCCTTGGCTCACACATTATCATTTGATTTCTTCAAGATTGCTGCTGTAAAAAGTGACTCCATTAGCCCCAAAGACATTGATCTAGACCTTATATTTGATTGATTGATGTAAACAACCCTTAAATCTTTTACCTCAAGCTATTTACTAACCTTTCCTAACCCTAGATTAGACTAATCTACTAATATTCTTGCTGATGTTACAAAAGTAAGCTACAACCAATTATTACAGAAGTAAAAGCTCTTAAAAGCAATCACTAAAGTTGATTTATACATTGCCTCATTAGCTTCTGACAAGTGCTAGCTTATTGCCATTGATATATTATCATTTTGGGTCATTTTGAAGCTTATTTAAGGCATTGATTGTGAAGCTACCATCTTATATACATTGTTGTTATAGATTTCTGTTTGCTTCATCCCAAATCAACTTATTTCTTTCATTGACAAAGTCGAAGGTTTTATGAAGAACTAACATCGATTGTACTTGCAAAAAATAGTGTTTTCTTGTTGCTTTGTTCTGGGCAGGTACACTTAAGCATATCATTGCTTTATTTGTTAAAACTTTGGGACTTTCTGATCGATGTGACTTGTGAGAGGGGATAACTTTTCTTGATACTTCAACCTTTGCTTTCTCAAACCCCTAGGTCACTGGGGACGTCTCCCCTGGGCTTTCACCCCTAAATAGAAAGAGGTGTCTTATTAAGGTGACAGTGATAGGACAACCTTCTGTTACGCCAATTTTCCCTCGTTTAGCCTTTCCCTTTTGGACAAGTACAAATTGTGCGATAAGATTTTGGCGCCGTTGCCAGGGAACACTGAGTCAATTCTCCTCAAAGACGACACTTTTCGGTAAGCCTTCCCTCAAAAGCCTTTACTTTGCAAAGCTTACCTGGCGATTCCACTGAGGGTGATCCCCTCATCCCTTTGATAGTTTCAAGAAAACTATCTAGCGACTTCACAAATGATGACCCGTAGCGAACGTCAATACACACTTCCTTCTTCTCTCGCAGTTCCTATTGCCCCTATAGAGCCTCCTAAATGGTCTCACAAAGAAGTTTTTGGCCCTTTGGACTTAGCTAACACCCAAGGAGGATTACATGATCTTGCCAAAATGGCCAATTCCTAGATACCTATATTCTCAGGAGAGGTAGGATCTTATGGCAACTCACATTGGACTAAGTTTTATGAGGGGTATGAATTTCACCAATCAAGAGAAGAACACCCGGACACCTTTATGAGGCTCTTTGCGAGGTCACTCACCGGGAGTGCCAGAACCTGGATTAACAAATTTCCAAGCGGAAGCTTCAAAACCCCTGAATATCTAGAACGAGCTTTCAAGAACAATGGTGTAAAAAAGAAAGTATGGCTTCCTTTTACTCTCAATACCTCGAAGTTTGCAAAGGAACCAATGAAAACATTAGGGAATTCAATGATAGGTTCAATATTCTCATTAGCAAACTTCAACCTGACTTTCACCCAAAAACGACTATTCTCCAACATTACCTGAACTCCTTAGAAGGAACTTTGCAGTTCACCTTCAAGGATCGATTACCTACAAGCCTAGAAGAAGCCGAAGAGGCTGCTAGCCAGATTGAGGAAAACATTAGGTTCAACAATTCCATCCATCGAGTTAACCTTTTAAACGACAATGACATCTGGGAGCCAAATGAGGAAAGCATGGTGGAACCAAAGTATAACCTCCCAGAGATCCTAGAGGTGGAATATAGTGCTTTCCCTAGAAAATGGAGCACAGGTTTCTTAAACCTGAAAGATGCTTTCTTGTTCTCTCAACAAAATGAACCTCCTGAGGATTTGGAGCCCACTGAGTATGCTTTTAGAAACCCCGAGGTTGAATATTTTGAATACTCCCTGCCACAAATCTATGACGAGGAAAATCTTGAAGAAGAATTTCCCCTTGTTTACCAGGTTGGAAGCATGGGAACAAAATATGGGGAAACTGCACCCTTTTACGTTACTCTCCAAGTTAACGGTTTCCTTCTCCATAATTGTGTTTTTGATCCAGATACCCCTAGAAACATTATGACCGAAAAGGTCATGCACCAGTTAGGCTTGAGTATATCACAACCAAACATGTAAGGAGGTTTCACACGAGGCATCATTAAGGACCTAAGTGTTGCCTTCCATGCTTCCCCAGATGCCCCTTTCACTATTGATGTGTTAGTAATAGACACTTTGAGCAATTGGGGAATTCTACTCTGCAGAGACTTGATAGAAAGATTGAACGAAAGTTTCCAAAACCAAGTGTCTAAAGCTATGATACCTCACCTCGAAGGAGGATTCTTTACCCTTCACAAAGAACCCATCACAGGATGCCTTACTGAGACCCATGAAGAACCTGATAATCAACTCCATTGTGTGAACAATGGGATTAAAAGTTGGTTTGTCCAAGGGACAAATTCAGAGGATGAATCTACCAAAACACCTGAAGGAATGTGGACTTTGGAATTTGATGGAGTTCATTCGAGTTCTAGCTCGGGAGCAGGTATTGTCCTAACAACCCTATCCAAGGAGACCTTTTATTACTCCTATAGACTTGAATATCACTGTACAAACAACGTTGCCGAATACAAAGCTTTGATTATAGGTCTCAACTTGGCAATTGACAAAGGTGTCACACACATAAGAGTTATAGGAGACTTGGACTTAATAGTATCACAAGTGTTGCTAGACTTTGTTGCCAAGAATGAGAGATTAAAAAGGTACCGTGACTTTGCAAGATCCATTGCAAAATCTTTTGAAATGGTATCAATCAAAGCAGTTCCCCGAGAAGAAAACTATGTAGCAGATGCCTTTGCTATTTCCGCTTCCACTTTACAACCCTGTGATGATCCACTCCAAAACCTATGCAAAATGGAAGTCTTGTTTAGACCATCGATCCCTGATAACTTGGAACATTGGCAAGTCTTTGAAGATGATGACCAAATCCTTAGATTTATGGAAAACAGTAGAGAATTCACCGATTCACAAGTAAACTTCCTAGCTGATTCCATGGACCTAGACGTGGTTAACCTGCAAAATAACACCTTGCCAAAAGGATGTGTCCCTTTTGAACACCTCTTTGACAGACATGATGTTTACAAAGGAAAAAACCCCAACAAACAAACAGATGAAGCCTTGGAATTCAACATTGGCACTGAGTTGGATCCAAGAATGGTCAAAATAGGGAAAGGGAATATTGAAAAGGAAATGATTGAGATACTATACCTCATAAGAGAAGTCAAAGATACCTTTGATTGGAATTATGACGAACTAAAGGCTTATAGGGGTGATGTCATCCGACATGCTATACCTTTGATAGAAGGAACCAAACCTTTCCGACAAAAGTTAAGACATATTAACTTGAAGTTGGCAAACCAAATACAAAAGGAACTCCAAAAGATGGTCGATGCTGGTATCATAGCTCCCATTAGATATTCATCATGGATGTCAAATTTGGTAGTTGTCCGAAAGAAAAGTGGTGAGATCCGTTTGTGTGTAGATTTATGAAACCTTAACCAACTATCCTTGAAAGACAACTACCTCCTCCCAAATATGGAACATTTGTTACAAAGGGTTACTATGGCAGGGATGATGTCCATGCTGGATGGATTTTCTTGATACAACCAAGTGTTACTCAAAAGAGAAGACCAACTTAAAACGACATTTACCACCAGGGAACATTTGTGTACTTAAGAATGCCTTTCAGCCTTATGAATGTAGGTGCCACCTTTTAGAGAGCAATGGACTTTGCCTTTAGGGATCTCATTCAGAAAATCATAGAAATTTACCAAGATGATCTCACGGTCGTATCAAAGGAGAGGAAAGACCATATCTCACACCTTAGAATTGTTTTTGAGAGATGTAGAAAGTATGGTATCTCCTTGAACCCTAAGAAGTCACTGGTCTTCCTCTTGTTTCATGTAGAGATAGTGTTTGTGCGGGTTGTGTTCTCAACAAACATCTGTTGAGATTTGTGTACCATGGGAAGTGGTTCCCTTGTGGTTTTGAGTCTCTAATCACAAGTGGGAAATACTTTGCTACTATGTATCTTGTACTTTATGTCTAATTCAAATTTGACTTAAGTCAAAAAGTTGAATTTTTGTCACTTAGGAAAAAGTGACTAATTATTCACTTTGTGAGTGAATGAGGGGACATAAAGTGAACTTAGGGAACTTAACCCAAAGTTGGTTTGTGAGTGAGATTATTGTTGATATTATGGTAGCTGCGGGAGGTATTAAACCTCCACGTGTAACCTTGACAAGAATAGAATATTTTGGGAAGCAAGAAGAAACTCTAAAGCATTGGACATAACCCTAGAAGACAAGTCGGCTAAAGAAAATAATTAATAGAGTTTTTAGCCTCCAGAAAGAGAAGTCGGCCCAGACAACTAAGGAAGAGCAGTATAAATACAGGATGCCAGAGCTCATTTCGACACACACAACTCACAACTGCAGAAATTTAGTGAGTGCACAAGTTTGGAGAGTAGCTGCAGCTGCAACTACTGCAACTAGTATTTTCGGTTTTAGGCTGCAGCTACTGCAACTAGTATTTTCAGTTTTAGGCTTGGACTTTCTCTTGGTTATGGTTTGGACTTTCTGCTTGGTATGCTAGCTCTGGAAAGTGGTATGCTACCTTGATTGGCTTTTGGATCTAGGGTTTGCTTCCATAATTATTCTCTATGTCAAGGTTAAGGTGCTCGGGGGTGGCTTTGACCTATGGTTGGGTGACAATATTGCTATATTGTCTATGGTTAAACGAGCACACCTATTATTTCTAACAGGTTATGCGCTCAGTTACTGTTGTAGTTGCAGTCAAAGTTTTTGCTGCAACAACGAAACCCTAACCCTCTTGTTAAAGCACCTTAAGTGAAGAGATTGACCTAATTTTTGGATAGCCTAGTGGGCCCTAACCTAGCGCACCTCCTGGTACTCTCAGCAAGCTAAGACGTCAAGCTTGAGTTTTTGGTCAAAGTCAAAGGTTGACCAAGTCAAAGCAGTCATGACTTACTCTATGAAGTCATAAGACAAGTTAGAAGGGGCTTCTAACTTCAGAGCATGGAAGACAATGATTGACCTCATCCTTGCCAAGAATAAAGTGTTGGATATCGTCAAAGGAAAGATCATGGAACCACAGTTTGAAGAAGGAAAAGAGAAGGAACCTCAGAATGTTGCAGTTATGGAGATGTTCAAGGACAATGACATCAATGCCATGAGTATCATAGTGGACTCTGTAAAAGACCAGTTGATACCCTACATCTCTCATCTTGACTCATCTAAGAAGATGTTATGATGCCTTAACTAATCTCTTCTCAGTCAAAAACATTGGACAAGTAATGAGTTTGAAGAATGAGCTTCGTGACATGAAAATGAATAATGATGAAAGCATAACATCATACTTTGTGATAATCTCTCAGTTAAGAGATCAACTACAAGCTATTGAAGAAATCATTTCAAGGAACCAGTAAATATAGTACTCAACAATCTTCCCAAGAGATGGGATGCATTTGCCGCAAGCATGAACACAAGAAAGGATTATCTCACATTCGAAGAACTTTGGACTTGCTCTGCACAAGAAGAATCAAGGATTAACAAAAAAGAGAAATCCCAAAAGAAATACGATGATCAAGCCTTCACAACAAAATTCAAGAATTTCAGGAATAAGAGGAAGTTTGGCTTAAGGAAGTATCAGTTGTCGAAGAAAGGGAACCCTCAAAGAAGGCCAAGCAGGATAAAACAAACTTCTTCTTCTAAGTCAAGGTAACAATATACTTCAAAGTTCTTGTACATACCATGTTTACATAGTTTCTATACATATCATGCATATCTATTTCTTAGAAGATAAGATGTTCAAGTGAAACAATACCTATGGAAGAATAACAAGATAAGGATTGCTATCATGATGACTACAAGTCAAGAAATACACATGAAAAGATGAAGTACGATGACAACCCTTCGTAACAATTCTCGTGGAAGCTATTATATAAGTAACAATTGCCAGATAAGCCAAAATCAGAATCAGACTTGAAGAGACCCAGAAGAAGTCAAGACAGAAAGAAGTCAACAATCAAGAGGAAATTAGAAAAAGACTTGTGACACTTTGCAGAAGGCAATAAGGATGCAGACGGAAGCATGGACTCTCTTAGATAGAGGGAGTTGATTATATAATTCCAAAAAGAAGAGCATGCATTCATGCATGAAGCAAGGATTAAGAGGGAGCTAATCCTAAATTATATGGTCCATTGAGGATTATGAAGTATATGTCTATGTTCCCATTGAAAGTAGCAACCATGATAAGTAGCACGTGTTCAGAAGAAGTCATCTTCGAAAAGAAGCCTTATAGTATCCTTAGTTGTCAATCTACATCCATGATCCTATGATGAAAGGAAGAAGTTGGAATCTTCAGGGCATGGAATCTATAGAAGACTCCATGGACCCAAGATCTAAAGAGAAACATGAGGAAGAATATGAAGATTCCAAGAAAGAAAGAAAAGCCAGAACAACTAGTTATTATACCAAGAATCACAAGACTACTAGCTTGGTTTGAACCCACTAGAAGCAATCAAGTAGAAGAAATGGAAGTTATGATAAAGAACAGTGTATGTAAGAAAATTTGAAAAAGACTTATGAATGGAAGCATTGCGAGATTCATAAGTTTTTCCAGAAGGAGGGAGAAGACTACGACGACAACCTGTTCCAGTAAACCAGATGTATCTCCTGCAATATCCATGGATTGGAATTTACATGTAAAAGACTTTTCTTCCCAAATAAAGCAAATTGAGAAAGAAGCTTATACCAGAAAGAGACCCATGTATGCAGATATAAGAAGACCTTGTATGGATTCAAACAACTTGATGCAAAGTATCTCATATACAACAGAAGCGTGGTGAAAAACTTTCTATGACAGAGATAGTGTATTAGAATGGTTACTCAGAAATCTGGGATGATGGATTGCTAATCCATGACAAAACTCTCATGATGACAGAAGAAGTGCTACCACGATGTCATGAGCTAGCAGGAAACAAAAGCATTGAATTCAACCATGATATATTGTAATGATCAGAGCTATATGAAGCTTTCAAAGAAAACCAGTGTTCCATGAAAGACCAAAGTACATTGAGATCAAACATTATATTCTCCGTGATGAAGTCCAGAAAAGGGAAGTGGTTTTGCAATATATCTCTACAGATGAGCAGATAGCAGATATTTTGGTAAAGCCTTTGTCCAAGATGAAAAGTTTGTGTACTCAAGAAACAAGTTGGGGCTCATGGAGACAAATTCCTTATTGAAAAAGGAAGAGATTACTCCCAGGTTGGGAAGGAGCACTGATATGTTATTGATTTATGGACAGTCATTTTTCAGTTTGAAAAATGAATGTGGATGAGCAGTTCCTTTCCAATTCGAAAAGTGGTTTGAGATTTCTGATGGACAGGCATTTTCCAGTTCGGAAAATGGTCCAGATCGAGCAACATTTTCGTAATAAAAATGGTCCTCAGATGGCTCCAATAGATAGATGATATGAGTTGCTACAAAATGCTCCCGTCAATGCAAAATAAGCCTCCAAAGGCTGAATACAATGTGAAGACCCAAGGTGCCAACAACTATGAACACCCAACCCCCCTGGGCTGCTAGTACGTCCTGCTGGATGATAAGGGACCAATATTTCGGCCCAGCTGAAGGAGATGCCCAAAACGTTCCAAACTCCACCAAAATGTAGATCGGGACCAGGGAAACTCCTCTCGGAAGTCCAAAGCTCCAATACTCAATCCTCCTCCTCCAATGGCTGAAACCCTAATGCAACCTGCGCCCTCTTGAAGCCCTGAATAGCTCAATAATTTGTTCTGTATGAGGGACACCTCCAAAACCTCTGAAACTCTCTAGGATGATAGATCAGGTTGTGATAACCCCTTAGGAGAAGTTTCAGGTCCAGATTCTAGGTAGAACTCCCTAGATTTGAGAAATACTGAATCACAGGACGTCCTCCTTGCCTCAAGGCCGTCCCAATCTGTAACTGAAGATCTGATGGTAATAACTCTTCATGAAAGCCTCCAAAATGTTGGTCAAGGACCTGCAAATAGAATCCAAGTGTCGGAATACCCCCAAGCTCTCCTAATTGGCTGGATCAAACTCTTCTTCAAGATATGGTGCGGCCCTGCTGGAAACCCCTGAATAGTATGGCCCTGCTGTTCTCCTAAATCGATGGGTGGATCTGTGATGAGTGTAGAATGGTGTGGGTGGAGTATTTCATCCCCGAGACCAAGCTTGGAACAAGGTGAGTGGGTCTTTCACCACTGAATTGTTCACAAGGGTTTGTAACAACAAAACCCTCAAACTATATGCTCAAGAGCAATAACAAGCAATTACCAAAATCCAGAATGCCTAAGAGGTGCTCCCTAGCCTTCTCTTTATACTTTTTCTTCTATTTTCCTGTTGAGTTAAGTAAACTCCTAGAGTTAACCCTAACTCAACCTCCAGCGCTTCTATTTCTTCATTGAGTTATCTTTTAACTCTTTTTCACCTTTTTATCAAGTCAACTTAAGAATATAGCCTTAATTTGGTTGACCCTTCCCCTCAGTGTGAGACTATGGCCTAGTGGGGACACCTAGACCACTAAGTTTTCCAAACCTCTTCATCAAGAGGTGGGGGACATTACATAAACATTACCCATCTTCTTCTACTCTTCTATTCATTGAAAGCAAGCCCAAAGAGAGTCTTTTGGGCTTGCACTTCTTAAAGTTTTGTAAATTTCTGCAATTTCTTTTCTTAGTTTGCCTACACCTAGCATAGAGTTTGGCCATGCCAACAATGCTATTCCATATGGCTAGTTATTAGTGATTTTATTTCAACATAGTTTATTTTCTTGTTTGCCCCACTTGTCCTTAAGACAAGGTTGTGTGGCTAGGATCTTTTCCATTTCCAAGTTATTTTATTTCAAGTCATTTATTTTCACCCACTTGTGCACAAAACCGGAAGGCTTTGTCCTCCACCTTGTGCACTCGTTGTGGTTGCAAGTAGTTTAATTTGCTTTCAAGTTATTATTTCATTCTTTATTTGTTTGCCTACACCTAGCATAGTGCTTGGCCAAGCCAACCATGCTATAACGTAAGGCTAGGTAGATATTGATGGTTTATTGTTCCTAGTGCTTATGTCTTATGGTTTATCTTTAGATCTTAGAAGCTTATCATCCTTATTTGCTTAAGCCCTTGGAGGCATAATAATTTACTTGTCTATTCTTTCTTACTTTCAAGTTGTTGCAAGTTACTTTCAAGTACTTTACTTTCATGCTATTTACTTTCAAGTACTTTTATTTCACTTGCAAGCAGTTTTACTTTCAAGAACTCTTTACATTGCAAGCACTCAACCTAACTTAACTAATCTTTAAGTTTCAATTTATCCTTAGATCTTTAGGGCTTCAATAAACTAGTTTAATTAGAGCATCTTCTATTGTCCCAACTTTGCTATCAAAAAGGGGACTTGAGGAAAGAACTTCGGGTGCTAGATAAGGGATGGTCTCACGACACTAGGTGCCCCCCTTGTTTGAGTACTTTTGTTTCCCGGATTGACTTGTGGAACTAGGGTAAGGCCTTGTTTGCCTTACTTATTGAGCACCCAACAGTCCGTTTGGTATAAGCGGGGAGAGTTTTAGGGAAGCCACATAGTTAGGATTCACACTTCATCTGATCAACTTTAATCCTAAAATTTATCCACAATTAACCTTGGTCTAACTTCACAATCCTTTTTATGGTTTATGCTCTCTAATGCATTCAAGCATTTCATTTTTAAGTACTTTACAAGCATTTTTATTGAGCACTTGTGGATGATTAAACTAGCAAGCTAGAGTTGCGTACTTGCCCTTGGAGGCTCTTTTGTTTGATCTTGCATCCATCTTTGATTAACCCCTTGAAGTTGTGCATCTTGTGGAGGCACTTCACTTTTTGTGTTTGTTGTTGTGTATTGGAGCCATTTGCTTGACCCCTTGAAGTTGCGCATCTTGTGGAGGCACTTCACTGTTTGGGTTTGTTGGTTTGTTGTGTTGTGGTGAATGTTGTCTTGAATGATCTTTTCCTTCCCTGCACAATCAAATCAAGTTAGTTCAAATTAGCTTCAAGTTAGATCTAGTTAGTGCTTGTCTCCTTTCTTTGTTCATAGTTGTATATTGTTGTATCTATAGTATATTTTGCATTTTAACTTGTGTAGTTTGTTGCTTTATTCTTTTGTATCTAATTGTAAGTTTTGTAAAGTCCTTTTTTAATTCAGATCTTGTTGTAACTTTAGTTGATCCCATTGCCCAACCTTAGGCACTAGTCTTAGTTGTCTTAGGGAAAGGGTTGCATTTCATTGAAATTTGCACTTTGCATTGTTTGCCTCTCATATAGGCTAGATTCCCCCAAACCTTTAATTAATTAAAATGAACTCCTAGAACATCTTTAATCACTCACATAGTAACTAGGGTCTACACCCCTTGGCTTCCCTAGGAGTAAGCCTAGACGGAAGAAGTTCAAGTCGAGGTGACAATGGCCTTGAACTTAGGCATTGTGCCTCCAAGGACACACTAAGTGGATTGGGCCTAGTGTGGATATTATGGTAGCTGTGGGAGGTATTTACCTCCACGTGTAAACCCGACGAGAATAGAATACTCCAGAAAGCAAGAAGAAACCCTAATGAGTTGGCTAATAATCCTAGAAGACTTGTGGGCTCAAGAGGATAATTTATATTAGGTTATTAGCCTCCAAGAGAAGAAGTCGACCATAAATAATAATAATATACTGAACAGACAGGTACCCAGAAGGAGAAGTCAGCCCCAGTAAGTCTGCCAGAACCACTATAAATACAGGGTGCTAGTCTCTCATTTGACACATCTCAGCAGTTGCAGAGAGCCAGTTTTGTGCAGTGCAGTTGTAGTCTTGTGCGCAGGTTTGGAGGAGAGCTGTTGGTGCAGCTGCTGCAACTAGCAGTTACGTTTTGGCTTGGACTATCTCTTGGCTAGGGTTTGGAACATCTGATCAGCCTTTGTTGATGCGCTATCCTTGGGGAAAGGTGCGCTACCCTTTGTATGGCTATCTAGCCTAGGGTTTGCTTCCAGAATGACTCTCTGTCAAGGTTAAGGTGCTCGGAGGGTGGATTCAGCCTATGGTAAAATGAGCACACAATCTTTCATATTCTAACAGGTTATGGGCCCTGTTATCCACCAAGTTGCACTGGGGTGAATTTCCAGCGAGCTGCCAAAGATTGAACATTATTGTTCAAAATTCAGCGTTCAGAAATTCAGCCGGTCAAAAAGACCACCCTGTTACTTTACATTTTCCATAAAAAATTGTAATAAGAGGTGTTTGCATGATGAATTTGTAAAAGGTCTTAGCTGTAGAAATTCCAGGTCCTATCAGCAGTCTTCTTGGTCTGTCTTTGACCAAGCTAAGACACTAAGTTTTCTGCTGCCATAAAGTTTGTTTTCTGCTGTTTTATAACAGCCAACTGTAGTTTTGGTTTTGCTGATGTGTTATGGTTGTTGTCAATGATTGGGTGCCCTTGCAAGTAGTTTTTATGTTAGATAAATTACATTTATACTTCCCAATAACAACAACACACCTACTCTATCTTTTAATCCTGAAATAAGGACAGAAATAAGAACTTCCTAACAACAACTAAAATGCATGTGTGAACCACGGTATTTTGTCAATATGACCCTGGATAAAAAACCCCAGGGAAAACCAGTTTGAGATATGATGTATATGAGGTAGAGCAATAATCTAATACGGTAAATACAATACAATAAGAACATGGTACAATAACAACTCCAGAATGAAGAATATATCAAAGCTCAAACTGCTAGGAAATGTATGAGATTAGCCCCCCTCTGGCTGCCGGATCTGCTCGAATCAAGCCAGGATGCTGATGGTAAAACCCCTCCATAGGGAATGACTCCTGGCACACTCTGGATCACTATGCAATGACATCAATGCGTTCTGATGGCTAGAAACTTCTCGAGGAAACAAGCGACACACTAAACCATCGCCCTCTCAAGATGAAGTCTCTCAGGTAAATAAATGGTGAATCTTGCTCCAAGCCTCCATGAATGAATGCTAGTGACCTCCTCAAAGCTCCTCATGCAACAAGTCTCATGCTCTTCCTCCAAAAAAACTCCTCCTCCCATGAGCAAAGGTCTCCTCAAGAACAAAATCGCCCTCAGCCTTTTACCCCTCTTTAGGCAAGAAAAGGAAACCCTAAGATCAGGGATGAGATCATCCCTAATCAAGGTTGAGATCACTCCCTCATAAATGTGATCTCAAACCCTTTGGGTTAATTCCCTAAGTCACTTTATGTCCTCAAAATCACCAAAAGGTAATTTAATGTTCACTTTTTGCCAAAAGTGACATTATACATCTAACAAAGTCAAAGTACAAATAGACATAAAGTAACTAGGACAAAGTGCCAAAATGACTTTCCATGTGCTAAGGAGGGAAACACATGGGGAACACCTCCCAGGATACAAATGTCAACACTCACTCTTCTGCAGGGGAAGGTGTTCCTCGCAACTCTCTGTCTGAAAGACATGTTGCCCGTGTGAGTGCTTGGTGAGAATATCGCAACGATCATCACGTAGGAATGTCTTTGGTGAGCGGCCCCTCACGAGACCCAATCTGGATGAAGTGGTATCCCCGATCTCAAGCATGCTTGACTTTTGTCATGAAACGGATTCTCGAGAGGTTTCAATACCTTTCTGATTATCTAGCGGAGATCAGGAGTCCGAGACCATCTCTGTCAAATAACCCAGCTTGACATCTTACTTGAAGCCAAAGTGGCCTGGCCCGGCACGGTAGGCGCCATATACTACCTGGTGAACTCAAAGCAATGACTTACGCCCGTTTGAACCCGGAAACAAGTCCACGACCCCAAAGGCGGCACCACGAGGTGCTTTTCTGTCGGCCGGCGCATCACACACTTGATCACGAATCACGGTAGCCAACCAAAGGCCCGGCCCATCTAAATTACCGGCGGTAGTCTAGGCCGCTTAGTCAATTTGTCCCGATAGCAACATACCTCAAGAGACATGGTATTTTTGCTTTAATCATATATGAACACCCGTATTTCGACCATGTGGTGGCGGGGTGTTCATATGCTATGCTCAGTCTGGTGATGTGGTCTGTCGATTATTGATCAATGCGCACGTAAGCTGTGGCATCCTGGTGGCTATCACGAGCTGAGCTTCTTCGGTTAGTGATCATAGATGTCGGCAGTCTGCGATCCTCCATCACGAAACTTGCTGAGAATATCTGGCGCATGCTTCCCGCAGAAATATGTGACCATCCTCGCCATACCTCCATGCCAGGAAAATGGTGCATCAGCCAATATCACTCATCACCATTCTGATGCAAGTCCGACTTCGCGGTCGACTATGAGATCCTCTGTTTCTGTGATGAACAAGTCATCCACATATGGTATGAGAATGGTGTCCTCACCTCTAATGATGAAATAGGGTTTGGATCAACGCCAGCTCTTCTCGAAGCTATCTGAAGCAAATAGGTGTCTATCCGGGGATACCAAATTTCCGGGGAGCTTACTTGAGACCATAAGTGCCTTTCTCCGGAAGGCTACGTGAATTGTCACTCACCTCGACCCTATCAGGCTGCTCGGTGATGTACACCTCACCTCCTCAATGAAGCCATTGATGCGGTTTAACATCCATCGATGAATCGCCAACCATCTACTATTTATGATAGCAGTAATGCGATCTGGTGGAGGTGTACATTGAGCAACCAGTGCGAATGTCTCATCATAATCGACTCCCTCAATCACGGAAGCCAGGTGCCACAAATCGGGCCTTATTATTTCTCCCGCTACCATGCGGCAATCTTGGCCTTGTCACGACCATCTAGAAGTCTAGCGGACTTCCCCACGGTCTCGGAACCACATCCCAAACATGCCGTTGCGCACAATAGAATAATACTCCTCAACCATGGCCTCGCCATACCTGATGATCCAACTTGCTGCGCCAAATGTCTACGGCTCCTTGTCACGGCGGTGGTCACTATTACCAAATTAATAACCCCAATCGTGGTGGCCTCTCTGTCCCTGGCGCGATCCTTGGGCTCCCTACATTTTCAATAGCTCCTTGGGTCTCTGAAACCATCCTGGGTTCCTCTTCCACGGTGGTCAAAGGAGAAATGGAGTCTCGCCCAAGGGTAATGGCCTCGGGACTCACTGCAACACTCTGCGATCCCGAAGTATGACCTCTCTCTGAAGTATGTGCCCCATATGAATGAACATGCTCTAATTGTGACTTTGAAGCTGTGCATGGTTACCCTGTCACCCATGATACTGGTGTACCAGAAACACGAGGCTGTGCTCCCTCTGAGACTGCATCTGGAAACTTTGCATCATCCTCAATTGCTCGGCTTGACTCAAGTGATCTAGCAAAGCCCTATCCTCCTCAAATCGACATCTCTGCTCACCACCACTTTCCTAAGTCGCAGAATTTAGATGCGATAGGCTTTCGACAAATCTGAGTATCCAACTAGAATCCCTGGCTGGGTTGTGGGGTCTAACCGTCTCCTCAGGGGACCACATGCGAGAGCGTCGAACATCCAAAGATCCTGATTTGCTCAACATCGGGCCTCCTCCAGTGAAGGCCTCCTCGGAGTCATCTTCCCCAAAATCCTATGGGGACTCACGATTACTGGATAAGCTGCGATTTTAATACCCTCTGCCCATAAATACAAGGGCAAACTCTGATCATGTGACATAGATCACCGGTACCGGTAATAACCGGTTGCTTATATAGAGCAGCCAGATTCTGGCGGGGTTGTAGGAATACCGATCATCTCTCGATGCCATCTTTGGAGCGCAGTCCGGCTGTCGCGGGAATGCTCTCCCCGTTCAATGGGCCGCCGACCTTGATCTCTTTCTGGCGGTTCTCCACAGGGCACCGAACTCTTGGAGCCGAGTCACGAACTGTTCTTGGCCTTGGAAATAGATCGGTCTTCCTGGTGAGTAGATCGCCAGATGTGAGATATGCTCCACAACCACTCAAGGACTTAGGACATGGGCCCCACCACACATCAGTGTGTACTAAATCAAGTATCCCAACTGACATGTTGTCACTATTGACCAAGCACACACCCTCTGCAAAAATCCTGATGCTCAATGCTGATCCGTGGCACTCCGGTCACAATCTCTCCAGTCCTCCAAGAGCCCAGCAGTGTAGGGTCCCATCCTAGCGATGCCACTGGCTACATAGCGTACTGGCGTACAGCTGCTAGCCACCAATGCGTAATTGGGCGGCAGTCAACGCGTCCACAAAGTCTCCCTCTCTGGCTCAATCACTGTCACGAGTCTATAGAAACCTCGATGAAAAATAGATGCGTCGTTGCCCACAGACCAAGACCTCAAGACCTCTATCACGGGTGGAAGCGAAATCCAGTTCTTCATCCGGGCCGAGAACATCGATTGAATGAAATCATTGTGACCCTCTCTCCTAAAAGCGTGCCAACCCGGCAAGCGTAACAATCACGGTATCTCCGAGTGTGATATCTATCCTGACCTCGGTTTCTCTGAGATCAGTGAAATGCTTTCTCACACTGGTGATGTGACTCGGTGCTCCGCTGTCTATATACCAGGTGTCTGGTGAGTACTCAACCGATCTGCAGCAAACTGGAAATGCACTCTCCTGCTGGAACTGTGTCTGAAATCTGTCTCCTCTGCTGTAGCCTTTGTACCACCACTCTTCTTCTTCTACGTTGGGACCAGCATCGCGTGTGCGAACTTCTTACAAACAAAGCTTCACTTTGCTCATATCTGCCTTACGACCAGCGCCATGACCATGCTTTCTGGCCAGCACGCCGCACCGACCCTTTGCCACTCTACGCTCCTCCTGCACTCCTGGCTGGCGGCCCCGGTCTTGGGACCTTACCCGACCACCAGTAGGCCTTCTTGCCCTTTGCCCAAAGGCAAGATCCTCTCCCTCCCCATCCGCTCTGCTGCGCCTGCCCGGAAGACTCTGATGCTAATCTGGTCTCCTCCTGGATGAAGTCATTCCACATCCTCTCCCATTTGGGCAAATGCTCCACAGCAGCAATACCGGATGAATGGGCCCCGGTTTGGTGAAGCTATGCAAAGCGCCTCACCAAAGAGTTGGGCGGGATCACATCTCCCTCGCAAACTGACTCGAGCTTCGTCTACATGTCAGGTGAATCTAGCAAGAAATGAGAGAAGCCCGACTCATCCAGGCATCGCGGTGCATGCAGAGTCTATCATCGGTATATGTTGATTCTCATTAGGAGCTCTCGGTATAAGGTACGATCAAAGACGCCCTGTCACGATATGCATGGGCCTTCCAGATCATGGGGGAATGATGTGATCGGGACTCCAGCTCGAAATGGTCCTGCTAGCCTTGTTGTTCCTCTTCCTATATTACCCACCAAGGCGGGCGGAGTCAAAGGAATGTTGAACCAGCCTCGACTATCCAGCAGCGAGGAGTCCTCCAGGCCGAAGATCGTCTGACTGCTTCAAAGAAGACCGGTTAATGACTAGCCTATCCTCAACCGCATCGAGATCGCGACATCAACATAAGCGCACACTCCAGCGATCTTTGCTCGCGGGAACATTGTCTCACTCCTGTCAAAGCAGGTGTGAAAGGAGACAATGTGAGCCCGACCGCTCCACAATCGATAGGTGTGAAAAGGGTCAAAGAAATCAGCCTAACTCCTACTGCGTAGGTGTGAAAAAAAGGCCCGATCTCTGGCGGGTGTGGCGCCCCAAACTCATATCTGCCAAGTGTCGATACTGAATGAGTCAATAGCTGTCCTCAAAATCTGCCTAATGAGTGTATATGGCAGCCACACAATCGCTGTCCAAAGTGTCCCGAAAAATCAGCAGCCAAACTCTGATACCATGTAGAAATTCGGGTCCCTATCGGTCTTCTTGGTGCGTCGCGGCCAAGCTAAGACACTAAGTTTTCCTGCTGTCATAAAGTTTGTTTCTACTGTTTTATAACAATAGCTTGTGGATTTTGGTTTCTTTGATGTGTTATGGTTGTTGTCGATGATTGGGTGCCATACCAAGTGTAGTTTTATGTTAGATAAATTACATTTATACTTCCAATAACAACAAACACACCCTACTCTATTTATCTTTTTAATGCTGAAATATGGGCCGGAATTAAGGGCTTCTATGACAACTAAAATGCGTAGTAGCCAGACCACATGTATTTTTGGTCGACATGACCTTGGACAAAACCCCACCGGGGAAAACCGGTTTGAGATATGGTGTATATGAGGTAGAGCAATAATCTAATACGGTAAATACAATACAATGGAGACTTACGGGTACAATAGCAACTCCGAATGAAGAAGTATCAAGCTCAAACTGCCAGAAAGAGAAATGTACGGTGCGCCCTACGAAGCGCCGGATCTGCTCAAAATCCAAGCTGAGATGCGGTAAAAACCCTCCACGGGGAATGACTTTCCTGTGCTTTTGAATCACTATGCAATACGACATCCAATGAATTGATGGCTGAAACTTCTCGAGAGCAAGCGACTGCTAAAATATGCGCCCTCCTCAAGATAATCCATTAAATAAATGGTGAATGCTGCTCCAAGCCTCCATGAATGAATGCCTGTGACCTCCTCCAAAGCTCCTCGGCAAACAGGTCTCATGCTCTTCCCTCAAAACTCCTCCTCAGGCAAAAGTCTCTCAATGACAAATAAGCCCCTCCTTTGGCCTTTTGCCCTCTTTAGGTAAGAAAATGAAAACCCTAAGATCAAGGGATGAGATCATCCCTAATCAAGGTTGAGATCACTCCTCATAAATGTGATCTCAAAAACCCACTTTTGGGTTAATTCCTAGAATCACTTGTCCCCTCAAAATCACCAAAAGGTAATTTAATGTTCACTTTTGCCAAAGGTGACATTATGCACTTTAACCAAAGTCAAAGTATAAATAGACATAAAGTAACTAGGACAAAGTGCAAAATGACTTTCCCACGTAATATTGCTGGGAGGGAAAACACATGGGGAACCCCTCCCAAGATACAAATCAACATTAGCCACCTTAAGTCCTAAGAATGAGTTATACTCTGGAGTGTTTTCCTTACTGTTATATTTTGCGGTAGGGATAATTATGATTTTTCACTCAATCCTCAGAGCTGGGAGTATATGCTCATGGTTGGAGCTTGAGCATGGATCTAAACCTAGTGTATAATGTATATTACCTTAACATTTATCTTCCTAAAGTCTTATGGAAATGTATTAAGTCCCCCTAGGATTTTTTTTTTTTAATTTTTTAGGTTAATTAAAAATTTGCCAAAATTCGACAATTTTTAATTAAAAATAAAGATACTTTAAAAGAGTAGTATTTGGGCACCAAATATGGGGATGCTCATTTTTGGACCCAGAGCACCCATGTTATTTAATTACCCACTTACTTGAGTAAGAATTAGTGATTTTCATCTCAAAATTGATTTTATAAAACCAAAAGACATTTAATTCAACTAAAATCAATAGTGAGAAAATAAAAGTTAGAGACGAGTTTGGAGAAAAATTAATGGCAAAGTCAAGGGGAGTCAAA
Organism: Picea sitchensis; assembly: GCA_010110895.2. NCBI lineage: Eukaryota > Viridiplantae > Streptophyta > Pinopsida > Pinales > Pinaceae > Picea > Picea sitchensis. The sequence goes on from SNQJ01S0015365.1 coordinate 51,933, forward strand.
GGGGACAAGATACAATTCATTAACATTTGATTGATTCCATATCTTGAAAGATATGAGCATGTGGGCATTGAGAGGTACGCCCCTCTTGGAGAGGTGGCAAACCCTTGAGGTGGCAGCCCACAAATTGATAGAGGTGGCGCCGTCCTCTTGGTTTGACCTTTGATTTGACACATGGTAGGAGTGTGAGAGAGGTGGCAACCCACAATTGATTGGCATTTGATTGATTCCATATCTTGAAAGATATGAGCATGTGGGCATTGAGAGGTGCGCCCCTCTTGGAGAGGTGGCGCCCTTTTGAGGTGGCAGCCCACAAGTGAAAGAGGTGGCGCCCTCCTCTTGGTTTGACCTTTGATTTGACACATGGTAGGAGTGTGGAGAGGTGGCAACCCACTCTCCACACTTGGCAGCTCATTACCTTACACTTTGTGCGCCCTCCTTGAGGAAGCCATGCGCCCTCCTCCTTGGGAACTCCACCCTTTGTTGTATAAATAAGAGAGCTCTCCTCCTTCCTCATTTAGTTGGAGCTTGATTGAGAGAGACTTATCATTGTAATACTTTTCATTTGTGAATAACGAAAGACTTTGGAGGTCAAGAAGGTGTGCTATGCATGTGTGTGGATATTTGATGTCAATCTATACTTAATCTATGAGGTGATATTTGTCTAATTCTTTCTTTTAATTTGTTATCTTGGCTTTCAAAGGGATGTTATCATCTTGAAGGAATAAGATTTATCTAGCTTGTTGTTATTCCTATTTGTCCATTTATATTTAGAGATTTTGATGTGTATGTGTGTTTTGTTTAACTAACATACTCTCAAGTTTCTTATGTAGGTGACACCATTTTGTTAACAAGTTTATGTGCAAGGATT
>SNQJ01S0015365.1:60366-70744 GCA_010110895.2 Picea sitchensis
TGATAGAATCCAGTGGAAACATTGCAATCTTGCCAATCTTGAAATCCTGAAAACTGTTAAGTATGCTGAATTTTGAATGAGACCTAAAATTCTACTTTCTCCATATGAAGTCCAATGAGGTTGGAACCACTCTCAAACATCCTGAAACAATTAATGGTAACGTTAAAAATTTAAGTAAAAGTGACATTCTCCTTTATCTTTCATTTTCATCCTTTATGCAGGGGGTGGGGAACTCTTTAAATAACATTAATAAGGCAAAATAACCCTCAGCTGCACACGAAAACACCTTACAACTCCAACTTGCATGAGAAAACATAAGCCATGTACTTTTCTGTTACTTAGGTTTTAGGTTTTAGGGGGTTTTAGAGGGTTTTAGGTTTCTGGGACCAAACCGGCTAGTTTGGTCATAAACTGACCGACCGATTTGGTTTATTGACTGGTTTGAACCGGTCGACCATCAAACCGGTCAAACCGACCGGTTTCGGTTTCGGTTCAACGGTTTTTAAAACACTGATGCAACCTACCTTGGGAAGCTTGCAACCTGTTTTCCTTTATCGCCAAGCTGAAAAATCAATTCTGATTTTTCTCCTTCACCTCATGTGACTTTTGAAATAAATTCTCATTGTGTCTTTTCCTTTACCCTCTCTGTCTTTTGACTTGAGCGCTTTACCTAATCTCAACGATCAATATTAGATCGTGAGATCAATGGTTCTCTTCTAATTAAATCATTAAGTGACTTTAATTTAGTCACTTTATTAATTAAAAGTCACTTTAATAAAATGATGTTCACTTTATCAAAAATTGATAAAGTGAACTCTAGGAAAGGTAAGGATACATTTAATGACGATTTCCACAAGTAGACACTCTTGCGGAAATACCTTTCCGTGCTACAAACACTAACACTCCCTCTTAGCGAGGAAGGTATTCTCCAGCACTCCAAGCTTGTCTCTGAAGAAGTTGCCCTTAACCAAGGGCTTGGTGAAAATGTCTGCCAACTGCTCCTCTGTCGGAATATATTGGAGCTGAACTGCTCCCTTCTGCACCCTGTCTCTGATGAAGTGTTCCCTGATCTCAATGTGCTTTGACCTGTCGTGAAACAATGGATTCTCCGAGAGTTTGATAGAACTCTGGTTATCACAGTGGATCAATGTCGGCTCAAGCTCCTGACCAAACAATGCTGTGAGTAGCTTGCAAAGCCAAATGGCTTCACAACTAGCTAGACTGACCGCCATGTACTCTTCCTCTGCTGAACTCAGTGTTACTGAAGTCTACTTCTTGTTGAACCAGGAAATGACTGCTGACCCCAAATTGAAGCAACACCCAGAAGTTCTCTTTCGATCTGTATCACTGCCTGCCCAATCTGAATCAGAGAACCCCTTCAAGCTCACACCATCTCCACCAAGGTACTGCAATCCATATCATACTGTGCCCTGCAAGTATTTGAGCACGTGCTTTGCTGCCACCCAATGAACCTCCCTTGGCTCCACCATGAACCGACTCAAGTTGTTAACAACAAATACATCAACAAGCCAATCAATTTCCTATACTGTTTGGAGTCTACCAACACTGAAGCTGAAGAATCAATCCTTTTTAGGTTGGTCGCCATCGAAGTGGACATTGGTATGCTATCCTCCATCTTGAATCCCTTCAGGATCTCTAGGGTGTACTTCCCCTGTCCGAGGAAGATCTCACTTGATCGCTGCCAAACCTCGTGTCCCATAAAATAATGCATCGACCCGATATCCTTCATCTCAAATTCTGACGCTAGATTTGACTTGCAACTTGCAACCAGAGTCTCTACACCTGTTAGAATGAGATCATTCACATATAACACCAAGATGAGGATCTCAGATCCAACCAACGAGAAGTATAGGTTGGGATTTGCCTCGCTCTTAGTGAAGCCCATGTCCTGTAGATAACTGTCGATCTTAGAGTACCAAGCTCTGGGTGCCTATTTGAGTCCATACAAGGCTCTCTTAAGCCTGCACACATGTGTCTCCTTGTCATGGACCTCAAACTCCTGTGGCTGCTCAATGTAGACCTCTTCCTTAATGATGCCTTTGAGGAAGGCGGTCTTCACATCCATCTGATGAATGCTCCAACCCATCTCAGAAGATATAGAGATAATTACTTGAATAGAGGAGTATCTAGATACAAGAGAAATAGTCTCCTCGTAGTCTATTCCCTCGCTTTGAGAAAACCCATGAGCCGCAAATCTGGCCTAGTACTTCTCCAAATTGCCATTTTGCTGCATGCTTTACCTTGTACAACCACCTGGAAGTTACAACTGACTTCTCCTCTGGTCTCGACACAATCTCCCAGGCATCATTCGTCATGATGGAGTTGTACTCCACCATGGAATCTCTCCAAACTTGTTGGTTGGATGCTTCCTCAAAGATGGAGGGCTCTAAGTCTAATGTTGATCATCAAAGCCATATACTGAGGGAATTTCCGTGGAGGTTTGCTCTCCTTGAATGTGGACTTGGGAGGCTCAACATGCTCTTGAGCATCTTGCAAGGTCTGCTCAAACCACCTGGGCCTCCTGATTGAAGTCGAAGGGGTTGACTTTTCTCTCATCTCCTTTGGAGTTTGGTTCCCTGCACTAGAAGTCTCTCCCCTTGGCTCCTCCTTTGGTTCCTCCTCCTGAGGACCCTCTGGAATTGTTGGTAGGTCTCGAGATTTCCTAGATGCCAAGTTCTCTTCAAGCTTGACATCTCAGCTCACCACTATCTTGCACTGATTTGGAAAGAACACTTTGTAGGCCTTCGAATCCTCACTGTACCCCACCAAAACGCCTCTCTCCCCTGAGGGGTGCAACTTTGTGCTCTTGTCCACAGGAATGTGGATGTAGACTGGATTACCAAAAACCTTGAGATGTCCTATCTCAGGTCTGCTGCCTGGGAATGCTTCCTCTAGTGTTTTACCCTCCAGTATCCGGTGTGGGCTCCTGTTCTGCAAATACACAACTGTATTGCAAGCGTCTACCCACATAAACATAGGCAAACACTGGTCGTACATCATGGCCTTCACCGCACTGATGATAGACTCGTTCTTCCTCTCTGCAACCCCATTTTGCTGTGGTTTGTAGGCCACTGTCCTCTCCCTCTTGATCCCTGTCTCCTATCTTAGGTCTGCTGCCTGTGAATGCTTCCTCTAGTGTTTTACCCTCCAGTATCCGGTGTGGGCTCCTGTTCTACAAATACACAACTGTATTGCAAGCGTCTACCCACATAAACATAGGCAAACACTGGTCGTACATCATGGTCTTCACCTCACTGATGATAGACTCGTTCTTCCTCTCTGCAACCCCATTTTGCTGTGGGTTGTAGGCCACTGTCCTCTCCCTCTTGATCCCTGTCTCCTTGCAGAAATCAATGAACTCTGTAGAGGTGAATTCACCCCCGTTATCTATCCTCAATACCTTGATCTTCCTTCTTGTCATGTTCTCCACCTGAGCTTTGAAGGCTCGAAAGTGACTAAAGACCTCGTCCTTGGTCTTCATGAAGTAGATCAAGATCTTCCTGGAGAAGTCATCAATGAAGGTCACATGGTAGGATGCGCCATTCACTGAAGCTATTGACATAGGCCCACCAACGTCTGAATGGATCATATCCAAGATGCCCTTGGATCGAGTCTTGCTGCTAGGAAAGGATGCCTTGACATTCTTGCCAAGTGCGCAACCTTTGCACACCTGCTGCTGGTCCAGACTGAATTCTGGAAGCCCAATGACCATCTGCCTCAATAATGGTAGAGCTCTGTGATAGATGACCCATCCTCTCGTGCCACAGATCGCACAAGCCCTCACTAGTGTGCAACAATGCTTGCGCAGGCATAAAGGTTCCCAGCCATAACTCCAATCCTCACAACAGTGTCTGGACTGACTCCCTCTGGGTGAATGAACACCTACACCCTTCGGAAGTTAACCTCATAACCTTTGTCCTCTATGACTGAGATGGACAACATGTTCTTCTTTAGCCTGGGTATATAGAGTACCTCCTATGCATCAACGGATCCTCCCGACTCAAGCTGGAACTGCACTGTCGCTTGACCTTGCACTGCATACTTGGTATTATCACCAAGCTCTATGTGTAGATCTGAGTCATCCTATGAAAAACTGTTGAATGACTCTCTAGCCTCTATCTTGTGGCGGGATGCGTCACTGTCTAAGTGCCATGCATTGCTGGGAGTAATGCTAGTAGAAAGCCAAGACACAAATGCACAATCATTTTCGAACTTTAATGCTAGTTCGCTCAACTGTGTCTCTGCGACCGCTACAACTGTCTGTGGCTTCCCTTTGCCTTTCTTTCTTTGTGGACACTTAGAAGTGAATTGGCCATTCTTATGGCATATATAACATTTGATCTTTGCTCATATCTCTCTTCTGCCTAGATTGTTGTCCCTCTCCCTGATTGTCAACCTTCTTGACAAATTTTCCTTTGCCTTTCTTTGTCTTGCTGACAAGGGCTAAGTTATCATCTACTGCACTTCCTTCCTGCTTGCCAGATCTGGACTCTCTACAAGTCTCCTCCTGAATGCAGTCATCCCAAATTCTCTCCCACTTGGGAAGTTTCTCTCCCATGATGAATGGTTCCCAAGCCTTGGAAAACCCATTTAGTGCAACATTCACTAATTCTGCATTCAATATTGTTTCTTCTACAGCTGCAAGCTGGTCGCGGATCTGTGTGATCCTCATAAGGTCGCTGGTTACATTTTTTGAGGTGGACATTCTGCATTCTTTGAGTTTGGTTTTTAAGGATAATCTTTCGAGTCATATTGTCTCTTTGAAAGAGTGACACGAGGGCATCAAGCATCTCCCTAGACTGGTCTTTTTCGCAACATGTGGGATCAAATGATGCTTGATGGCTTCAAGGAATACCCTCTGTTCCCTTTTATCTTTCTTATCCCACGCTGCCTGCACTACTGGGTCTATCGCTGCTGGTGTACCCCCTGAGGTCTGCGTTGGAGCTGGAGGAGGGTTGGTCACGACTTCCCATTAGTTTTGTTCCTTCAAGATCACTGAGATTCTTGCTTTCCAAGGAAAAACGTTTGAAACCCCATCTAGTCGATCCTCAACCTTCACACTGGTTACTAACATGGATGATTTGAGCTTTGTCCTTTAACCTGTTGAAGTAATATGCACTGAATACAATAGACCTGCTTTTCTCTTAGAGCAAGAGATTTGATACCATGTTAATTTACTCTAAATCAGCTAGATAAGTAAACATATCAGATATAAATACTTTGCTGAAATAATTAACTCTTGCATGCAACGGAAAACGAGAAAAGCAATCTCACACAATACACAATTTTTCTTCTCTTCCAAATCAATTCTTCATTCAAATAACTTCGGAACCTAGAAGAGCTCCCCTCACATGGAAAATGGCTCTGAGAAACAAAAACCACAAACCAAATCTGTAAACTTGTCACATCGCTGCCTCAATTTGTGTGCTGCTGAATTGAGGCTATCTGTACAGACCTATACGAATCTGTATGGATTTACTATTACTGTAATAAATGCATCTTCCTTGGGAAGTGTGTGACCTACTGCAATTAATGCAGCTTGCTACCCACATGTGCGACCTTTGCTGTACGGATCTGTTGCCTTGGGATGCGTGCAACCTGCCTTGGGAAGCGTGCGACTTGTTTTCCTTCCTCGCCACGCTGAAAAATCAATTTTGATATTTCTACTTTACCTCACGTGACTTGTGAAATGAATTTTCATTGTGTCTTTTGCTTTACCCTCTCTGTCTTTTGACTTGAGTGATTTACCTAATCTCAATTGTCAAGATTAGATCATGAGATCAACAATTCTCTTTTAATTAAATCATTAAGTGACTTTAACTTAGTCACTTTAATAAAAAGACGTTCACTTTATTAATAAAGTGAACTCTAGGAAAGGTAAGGATACATTTAATGACGATTTCCACAAGTAGACACCCTTGTGGAAATACCTGTCCGAGCTACAAACAATAACAATTAGTACTGTTACAGGGCAATACAAAAGCAAAATTTAGTCAATCACTGGCAAAATAGGCCTTAAATTTATGAATGAATCACTAGATAAACAGATGTGCTAGCTGACAACTCTTGAAGTGAGGCGTAATGAGTCTTGACAGTGGGTGATCTGGATTTAGTTCAACTGTATTTAGGCACTATTTTACCGAATTCAATCATGGGTTTATTTAAAATTTTATTATGGCGATTTACTACAAGTTTCTCAAAGTTTTTTGAAACCAATTGCCTCAACTGCCCTGCGAGAAAGTTCAAATTTGCCCAACACTACTTCTCGGCAAACTCAAGAATCTAGTTACCACAAAGACTTCAAGAATATATCATTTTAATAGCTCTTAGGGAAAGATCTATCTAACTACATATATCTGAAAATTACTCCAATTACATTAGAAATATAACAACAACAAATTAGATTTGGAAGTTTCATTAAGAAAGCAAAACAACATAGCACTTTGCCCAACTGCTGTAATAAATCAACATACTAAATTGTTATAAAAACATGGTATATCCACAGAGGTTGAACATCTTAAGACAAATGGTCACACATACAGATCAAGGATCATTACACCAGTGTTTTACGTGGCTAAAATCCTCAAAGAGAGAGTAGTCCATAGCCCCAGTCAACATGACCACTTGATGGAATATATTAATGCAAAAGAGGAATGGATTACATGAACATCTCTCAATATCAATTATTGACAATGACCCTGCATGCTCCTTATCACGTGTTAAGCCACAGATCAAGTGTCATTAAGATCAAGGAGATGTTCGAACTGTTGCATTACTCATATGTGGGACATGATTGTGACTGTCAGATTTGTAAAGTACAAAAGCACACTAAGCAAAGAAATTAAAAACAAACTTTAACCTAATATTACATTAGACCAAGTTGACCTTAACTAACTCCTAGTGCCTAGAATCTAAATATCATAACTTCCCCCCTTAAGAACAACTTGGGATAGGATTGAAGGATTTATAGAGTGACAAAAGGAAAAAGAAGGAGGCATTAAAGCATACCCCTCTTAATGACAACTTCTTGAACACCTAACATAGACCAATTTTTTAGGAAATTCGCTACTGTGAGGGATTTCGTGAAAAATTTAGGAACTTGATCATCTGTACAACTAAGTCACTTGACCTGATGAAATGGTAACACAGAAATACCAGTGTCCAAAACATGATACGACGACCTTGGAAACATGACACTGAGGACACACACACACACACACACATATATATATATAGATAGATAGATATGAAAAAAAATGAAAATTACATATAAAATCAAATATAGACATAAAGATTCATATTTTGTTAGAAACTGGAAGATTTATACCATACAAAACATGTAACATAATACATTGTAACATCAACAATGATCAAATGACAAGCACTAAACACACAAGAAATTAGAACCATAAACTGTAGGATTCTCAATCTCATTAAGTCGTCAAAATCAAAATGTATTACAATGTACATAGGTACTTAGTCAGAGTCATTAATACTATAGGTGGTGTTATCCCTTGAGATGTTCTAGGCTGTAAATTGGACTATACCAAGGCACCTTGTGTTGATGTTTTGATAACTGCAGGAGGTATTTTTCTCCTGGACAACCTTTCTTAGAAGAAGAAGATTCCAGAAGTCAAAGGAAGACCATTGAATAGTGGAAGAACACCTCGGAAGAGAAGTCGGCCCACAGGAAAAGAATAAAGCGGAATTAGAACCTCCAGGAAGAGAAGTCGGCCCATAGGAAAAGATAAAAGGGAAATAGAATTTCCCACAGAAGAAGTCGGCCCCAACTAAAGTGATTTGAAGACTATAAATAAGGTGATGTCTTGCTCATTTGGATACACACACTCACTCAAGAAGAAAGCGCTAGTCTGAGGCAAGGAGAAGACACAACACTGCAACATTCGAGGTTCTTGGTTATTCTTGGTGGTGGTTTCTCTTGTGCATTCTCTTAGAGAAGATGTGCACTATCTTGTATGGTGCTGTTGCTGCAACTATTTGGTGAGCTAGCTCTATTTTGTGCATTAGCCTTGTGTTAGGGTTTCTTCATTATCTGTTGCTCTTAAGAGCTTGTTCATGGTTGGGTTATATTATTGACGAAATCTATCTAAGAAAGGTTGGCTGGGTTTTTCCCCGGGTTTGGGGTTTTCCCAGGATAACTCTTGTGTCTCTTTGTGCTTGTTTATGTTGTTCATATTTTCAGTATATGGTATATGATTAATGAATGTAAAAGAAGATCTAAATACATTGGTAATCCTATTGCTCAGAAAAATTAAGAAAATCTATCATTGTTTCAAAGCAAGGTTACCTTTAGACAATCTAACAAGTGGAAGGAAAGATCTTGAGACTTGCACCTGCAGAATCCTTTTGTCAAGCTTGTTGAGAACTTGTTCCAAATCGTTGGGAATAATTCCACTTCAGAGCAACTCGCCTAACCCTAGCACACTTACTACAATACCCAGATCGCAAATTGGTGAAGTTTGAAATTTTGCAAATTTTAAGTTCTAGGGTTTCGACCAACGAAAATTATTACTAGTATGAGAGTTGAGGTTAGGATGGATGGAGCACACAACTTCAGATCGTGGAAGCATAGGGTACTTCTCATTCTAGAAGAGAATGACCTTTTGGATCATGTCGAGCAAGTTCTCCCAGAACCAAAAGAAGAAGACTCCAAGGCAAAGTTCAAGAAAAATGAAATCAAGGCCAAGAGGATCTTGACAAATTCAATCAAGGATCACTTGATCCCCATTGTATTAGAATTGAAGACACCAAAGGTAATGTTTGATGCCCTAACCAAACTATATGAAAGGAAGAATACTACCATAAAGCTGACACTAAGGCATCAATTCAAAAACGTAATGATGAGCAAGTCATAAACAATCTCCAACTACTTCATGAGAATTTCACAGATTAAGGACCAATTAACAACTATTGGAGATTTAGTGGATGATGCAGAGCTTGTGACTACTACACTTAATGGTTTTCCATCTTCTTGGGACCCATTTGTTCAAGGAATTTGCGTAAGAAGTAAATTGCCCAAATTTGACAAGTTGTGGATAAACGGTAACCAAGAAGAATCTAGAGTGATATCCATATCACAGAAGACTAATGATGAAGAAAACCAAGCTCTTGCCGTTCATGTGAAGAAAAGGAAAGAAAGGAGAGATTCCAGTCCGAAGAAAACTAGAAGACCACACCATAAGAAGGATATATTTAAAATCAGATGTTACACTTGTAAGAAGTTGGGACATTATGCCTTTCAATGTCCTCATGGAAAAGGAAAGAGAAAGCATCGTGCACATGCAATAGATATGAAAGAATCCACACCTCAGAAGAAGACAAAGGAATCAAAGGATGAAGAATATGTATTTGTCTCATCCCTCACAGGTACTATCACTCAAGGAAGTGATATCTGGCTTGTGGATAGTGGTGCTTCCAAACACATGACTGGGTTCAGAAGTTCCCTCGGGAAATTGATAGAAAAGAATTCATCCCTCCAGGTGGGACTTGGGGATGATTCCAGGCATGCAGTCAAAGGAATAGGAGAATCCTCCTACCAACTTGATTTAGGTAATTCTATCTCAATTAAGGATGTATTGTTTGAACAAGGCTTAAAGAAAAATCTTGTTTCCATTTCTGCTTTAGAAGATAAAGGCTTCAGAGTAGCGTTTGTGGATGGCCAAGTTCTTCTATGGCCCGAGGGTTCAAATATTGATTCAACTATTGTGATTGGTGTATGAGAGGAAGGATTGTATAAATTGAAGGGACACCCAGAACATGCCCTTGTACATAACAATGTTAGCTCTAGTGAGCTATGGCATTGAAGACTTGCTCACCTCAATTACAGAGCATTACCAATTTTGAGCAAGATGGTTACAGGTCTACCAGATATGCAGGTAGACCATGATGGAGTTTGCAAAGGATGCACACTTGGCAATAATACCAAGTGAAGCTTTTCAATCAGTGACAACAGATCCAAGGGGATCTTGGACATCATCCATTCAGATGTATGTGGACAAATGATTGTGCCTTCTCTAGGTAACTTTTTGTACTATGTCATTTTCATTAATGATTACTCACGTAAGACATAGATCTATTTCTTGAAAGCAAAAGATGAAGTGTTTACCAAGTTTCAAGAATTCAAGGCTTTAGTAGAAAATCTCTCTGGAAGTAAGATCAAAATCTTGAGGTCAGATAATGGAGGTGAATTCACCTCAAAAGAGTTTAATGACTTTTGCAGAGAAGTAGGGATTAAGAGGGAGTTGACAACTCCAATGTTCCACCAAGACGGGGGGACGAGGGGACGAGGGTGCGGGGGGACGCACAAGGGGGACGTGACGCGAGTACCCCCAAATTT
>SNQJ01S0015365.1:82504-121514 GCA_010110895.2 Picea sitchensis
CTAGACTTGAGACTTCAGTTACAACTTGAATTTTTTAAAGGCAATTCGAATTTCTCTTCATGGTGGATAATGTTACACACGCCAATGCACTAGATCAATACATTTATATCATTTGCAATATTAGGAATATCGTTTGTTTCTAGTTCATAGGAATTTTATATTCAACCTAACTTTTGCTAGATGCCTTGACTTTTTCTCATGGCTCACAAGGCTTGACTAGGCTCACAAAGGTTGTACGTTCCCCCTGACTTTTGCACTAGTCTGTGTATGCTCACAGAGTTTGTACGTTCCCCTCGACTTTTGCACTAGACTGTCTATGCTCACAGAGGTTGTACGTTCCCCTCGACTTTTGCATTAGACTTACATAGCATCTCGTTCGTCCTGACTTTTGGTTTGACTCACAGTGGTTGTACGTTCCCCCTGGCTTTTGTCAGTACCTCATAAGACTGGTTGATTCTCCAAATCTCCCTGGCTAGCCTCAGGGTGGCCCATATGGCCTCTCATTGGAGAATGATTGTGGATTCTACCAAATTTAACATCACTTTGATAGAGTTAAAAGATCGAAATTGTTTTGTGTCGTGATTGTGGAATCTTGTTCCTTGACCTTGTGCTGGTTCAAGTTGGATCCTATGGTGAGCACTTAGAAGTTGTGCAAAGGACAACAAAATCTCTTCGACGTTGGGGAGATTGACAACTCATGACCAAAAAGAAAAAGAGCATCATCTTAGAGAGTAGCTAGGTCAACGAAAGAAGGTATTAGAGAATAATTATTTTTAAGTCAAAAAACAATTCTAGGCTGGAAATTTGGAGTGCATTCATTGGATTTTTGAAGAATGTATAGTCAAATGAGTTAAAATTAGGGCCAAGATGATTTGTGATAAAAATGGATAAGATGCCACAAATATATACACCCATTACTTAGGAGTTTTACTTATAGGAGATGTGATCCTAAAGAGATAAGAGTTGAGACTGACAAAGCTATTAGGTGTGGTGTTCCTCCAATGTTTAAGCAGGCCTATCTTTTACGACCCTTGGTTAAGAATAAACTATTTATTGCTTTATAGGTCATGACAGAGGGAAAATCTCATGGCATGGATAGGTTCCCTTGTAATTTCTAGAGGAAACAATGGTCTATGATTGATGATGATATAGTAATGAGAAGCATTGAGAATTGCGCATATGGGAAAGCATGTAAATACAAATCTGATCACAAGGAGACATGGTGTAATGGTTTAGACCAAACAGCTTGCTTAATGTCTCCTACAAGGTGTTAGTGGAAGCCTTACCCAACAAGGTTAAGTTTATTTCTACAAGGATTGCATGATATGAGCAAATAGGGTTCATTAAAGGTTGATTCATACTAGACAACCTTATTACGTCCTTGGAAAGCGTTGAATGGAGAAAGGGGACTTGACAAAGGGTGGTTTACCCAAAGATCGATTTTGACAAAGCTGTTGATAGGATTGAGTGGGATTTTATTTTGGATATGTGATCTTCACTGGGATTTGGGATATTTTACTCAGTGCACAGGCACACTTTTCTCTGATGCCTCAACCAGAGTTTGTGTCAATAGGAAGTTTTCAGTGTTGATTCCCCTTCAAAGATCTATGAGGCAAGAGTTTTCTTTGGTCCACTACATGTACGCTATGCGGCAGATGTTTAAGGGTATCTCCTTGAAGCTACTTGATTGCAATGACAGATTAGATGCATTCTCCTACTTGATGGAGAGAAGCTACTTAATGTACATTTTTCAGATGATTTTTCTGTCATTTTGGAGCTCACCTAGAGTTTTTAGAGGGAATGATGCAGTGTCTGGACATCTTTGGAAGATCAGCAAGAACAGTGGTTCATTAGGAAAAGATAGATGCCCTTATTATTAGTGACTTTCCTAATTGGCTTGTAAATAATTGTAAAGTTATTCAGTGAGAACAGGTTTTACAGTACTTGGACATTCTTTTCTGATGTGATGTATCTTTGCCACACATGTTGAACTGTTATTGAGCAGGTTTGAGATCAAGTTCCGGGGATGGTTCAGTCAAGATATAATGTTTGCAGGGAGAATCACTGTAGGACATAAAATCTTGGCACCATGGTATTTTTATTAGTATTCCTGTCTCCTTCCCCTCTCCTTGTGCAGACTTTATAGGAACCACTCTGTTTTTTACAAAATGAAGATACAAGCAATTTCACAAGATTTCTAATCAAATAGCTCATCAGGTGTTCATATTCCTCACACTTTACGATTGACATATATCAAAGGCTTTAAATGCAGATTAATTTGAAATTTCCCAAATTGCAATAGAAATTGTAACCTATGATCTAACTTGTAGGTTGCACTCTATAATAGTCAAAAACATTGTTTATATTGTTGTTGAGAGGGTAGGAATCAAAATTTATGTGCTCTGGGTAACATTCTTGGTGTAACTTGTAAGGTGTTCCCGATGAAAGACCTTATGCAGAGTAGTGTTGAAGGGCTAGGAATTAAAAGAGTTTTGTACAGAGATCAGAAATATATTATTTGGGCATAGTATCGAATCTTAACCATATTAAATTGAAAATTCTATATGATTGCAGGGTAAGATATACCACAATGTTTGTGAACCCATATTATAACACATAGAGTGATCACTTGGATGCATTCCTATTTAGCACAATTTCACTATGAAAATATTAAATATATTAATGTGTCCAATATGGTTGACAGTTGTTAGAACGTGGGCACTTTTTATGCAGTGAAAGCAGAGGATGCATTAGTTGCTTAGAGTTTGTATATTTATATGCCTTTTAAAACTGGACATCTACTAATGCACTTTTAAAAGTTTTGGATCTCTTGCTTTTGGAACTGTGCAGTGAACTTGAGCTTAGACCACAAGGCCGACTTAAAGTGACAGTAGTAAGAGCAAATTCATTGAAAAACATGGAGATGATTGGAAAATCCGATCCATATGTTGTTTTATATGTTCGGATTATCTTTAAAGTGAAAACAAAAGTGGTTGACAACAATCTTAATCCTGAGTGGAATGAAGCTTTTGACCTAGATGTTGAGGATAAGGAGACTCAAGCGCTTGTACTAGAGGTGCTCTCTCTCTCTCTCTCTCTCTCTCTGTTTTCTTGTGTATGCAGATAGGTTGGTGTTAACTTTGTTGTGTGTCCTCATTTCCTTACATGTGCATAGCTGTATGTTCCTTGTATTTTAGTCCGACTTTCAGTTAGCTGCTGCACATGATAACCTTCCAAGTTTTCAACGAGGTTTTCGAGCATTGTTCTTATATATTTATTGCGCTGAAGTTTGTACACCTTTTGATTTGCATCGATAATTCCTTAGATATAGCATTTCACAATTCTTTTTATGCCTTGCAGCCTAGAGCCTTTTTATCTCAGGCTCACTTGTGAAATGATTAATGGCTTGACTATTTCTGAATATAGATGATGTTTGATTGCATCAACGTGTGAATTGCATTTGCAGGTGTTTGATAAAGATGATGTTGGTCAAGATAAGAAACTTGGTGTAGTAAAATGTCCATTGGCCGATTTGGAACCAGAAAAATTTAAGGATCTTACGCTGCCACTCTTGTCATCTCTTGACACACTTAAAGTCAGAGACAAAAAGAACAGGGGAACTATTACTATTAAGGTCAGCAATGCACTATTCCTAGGTTTTCTTTCTCTGCATGAGCATGTTAACAAGGAGAGCTTGTGTATATTATACTTATTTATTGTTTTCATATAGTTTCCCTTTGCTTGGAGGAGGGATACTGAATTTCAGTTTTATCTTGCTAAAAACATTTGCAGCAGATAGAAGATTAATAACAGCATTTAGGATAACTGTATGTAAGGGAATAGTTTGACATATGCATGTATGTTGTAAAATATTGTTGAAGAATCAGAAAGGCATTTGGGAAAGCCACTCACAGTACCTTGAGTCCATCAAGTTAATGATGTGCTTAATTGGTAGGATAGCAATCTTGTGGGCTATATCTTTGGTTTTCTAGCTAATGCATACATGGATTACTTTGTTTTAAGTTCTATTTGTATTGTCTAAGATAAATCCAAATCCTTGTATAACTTATCTGTTTAAAGGGTAAAATGTACTGGGTTAAATCAATAGCATACTCTCAATGGTTTCTTTCTGGCCCATAAAAATTGACAAACTTAACACTTCTACACCATAGAAGTTTCTATAGTATTAAACAGGAAATGAAATAAGTAGAATTTCATGCATTGTTGTTTATAAAATGTCAAATTAAAATGTACATTTCTTGGGTACGACCTAAAACTGCTTCTGATTGGCTAAGAGCTTGTCTTCCTTGGATGTAAGGAAATAGGTAATCACTTAAGACCGATAGGCATCTGGAAGGAGTGGAAGTTTTCCCCAAACTGTGACCACAAACGAGTCAGTTCAGGTGGCATGGTTTTCCTTGAATAATGGTGATGAGTCCACCCACATTCATGGATAGCAGCCAGTGATGGCTGTCTTCACTGCCAGTTGACAATTGACCTTCAGAAAAAAAATCGTCAAATTAAAAGCCATAGACTCTGTCATAATTTTTCCATGATGGATATACATATATGTAAGCTAACATAGATAAATATTAAGAACATATTAAGAAAATTAAAAAATGAATTTGATGATTGAGAATAAATTCAAGGCAAACTTATTTTCAACAATGTCGACAATAAACTATTACATTAGAAGTTGAGTCCAATTGAGCCTTATAGATTGACAACATTTTGTGTTAGAATGTACACGAATTTAGATCAATGCGGAATGCTTTTCATTAATATGATACACATACAATACATGATCATGACCTTTGGATTCATCTTCCAAGAGGTCTCTTGGACTCCCGTATAATGTCCCAAGCTGTTTGCTGCCTGGAAACTACCAAATTCCTGTCTTTGTTATTGTTTTCTGAGCTGGGTTTTTTGTTCAGATTTGTATGTTTGTTGTTTCCTTGTTTTTTCAGCAACAAAATGACATATAAAAGCAATAGGAATTGAAAGAGACAAAGCACAGTGCAAGAATTCCAGTAAACTTCAGATCTGACCTTTATTTACTTAATTAATAGATCTCCTTAAATGAAATCTTCAGATCTGGGACAATATGATATAGATCTGGAAACTGTGGTAACAGCAGCTCCAAATACACACAATAGGAAGGGCTTGGACACTCCTGATCCTCCAATGAAGGTGGTACAAGATCAAGTTTCTTCCCTTCTAGGAAATTTGCTGCTGAAGAGGGCTTAGTGCACACTTTCCTGGCTGAGAATAACCCTGCTGAGTGAAGATTTTCGAGGCACCAAAGGCTTTCAACAGAGGTCTGTCTTTGACCTGCTGTTGGGCACTATTTTCAAGGTCTTTCAAGCTCTGTTTTGTCTCACTGTTTCTGGACAGTTAACTTGCTGTCCAAAACAGTCAACTCAAGACTTTCTCACAGGCTGCTACAGAACTATTTTAGGACAGTCACAGAGTCTGATATTTCTGCCCAAAAAATCTGCCTTTAGTCATGTGATTTGATGCCCATTTGAGGCTCTCTTGCATGGGTTAAATGTATGGTTTAGGCTGCCATAAATATTAGCACATGCATATAACTCAAAACATCAAATACCCTCTTAGGATCTTTAACAACCTACCACTGAAATGCTAAGCAAACATGACAAATGAACACATAAGTTTTTGGTCAACATGACCCTGGAAAAACCCCCATGGGGAAAACCAGTAAGAGAGATAGATATATATAATGAAGATCTCAAAGCAAATGCTACAACAAGTAAATACACAAGGAACCTGCTACAATTCAAGCTTATCCTCAAGCTTGTAATGGAGTCCCTCAAACTTGTTCCTGCTAGCCCTTGAAGAATGCACCCTCTTCACCTTGCTAAGCCTCTTGCCTTGGACCTTGCACCCTCTTCTCAAGAGTGCCTCCTCTCCTTGGCTTGGTGCACACTACTACCAAGTGCACCCCTCCTCTTGCTCAAGCATCTAGCCTCCATGAAAGCTTCCTCAAGGTAGCTTACGTCCTCCTCCACAAGTGTGCCTCCTTTTGCTCCTTGAAACCCTCACTTCCTCTCCTCTTCACTCAACTCTCTCAAGTGAAGAATGAATCTCATCCTTACCCTTTTGCCTCCTTTAGCCTCTCTTTGGAAAAACCTAAAAGACCAATGGCTAAGATTAACTCTTGCCAAGTCTAATCAATGGGTGAAATCTCATTTCATAAATTTCACTTGGAAACCCACTTTTGGTTAAGTTTTCTTAGTTTGCTTTATGTCTCTTATTTCACCCACTTTGTGAATTAATTGTCACTTTATGACTTAAGTGACAAATTTCACTTTATAACTTAAGTGACTTAAGTCAATGTGAAATTAGAACATAAATTAAAGGTATAAGGGTAATAGTCTCCTTTGTGTTTACTCACAAACACAAGGGGACCAATTTCCAAGGTACCCAAATCTCAACACTGAGTACGACCCTCCAGATTTGGCTGCTAAACCCCTGCAAATCACATTTGAGAGGTAGATCTGGTGATAGTAAGATGATAGGAACAATTTCCAAGCTGAAACTTCACTGAATAGCCTCCATACAACAAGATCTTCAAGAACAGGTGCACCCTTCTTCAATAATCATGCCCAACTCTAGAATAAATAATTATGGAACAACAGGAGCCGATGTCCTATGAGAAATGGCGCTCTAGGGGTAAGAATCACTTCTATGACAAGAGAAAACCCAAACCTCTCAGGCCTTGGCCAGATCTAACCCTTCTTCCTCCTTCAGTGCGCCCCTTTCCTACTGAAACTCGCACTGATAAGAAATAAATGATGGTGAAGGGAAAACCCTTCAACAAGGGCTGCAAAATGGCACCTTGGTGTTGAGAAACCCTCTTGAAGTGGTCTTGGTGATAGATCGAACTCCTATCAAGCAGATCGAACTCCTCTTCCAAGACTGGTGCGCCTTGTCTACTGAAAATTTCCAAATTTGTGCCCTGTTGGTACAAAACCTCCTCTGGATAGAACTGGAATGGAATAGAATGGCGAGGGAGGAATCTCTCACCTCCTTGGCCAATCTTGGACCAGGAACAAAGGGATCTTTCATCTCCTTGCTAGTCTCTAGGGTTTCTTGACTCAAAACCCTCAAATCGTAAGCTACATAGCTCAATAGCACTCAAGAGAAAAACGACATGAATGAGGAGTGAGGCACCCTCCTCTCTTTTATACCTCCATCTTCTAATTCTTTGTTGAGTTACTTTATGACTTTAGCTAAGGTTATTGTTTTAATTTCTCTTTAAGTCAACTAACCTTTTTCCCTTTTCATCCAAGTCACTGTAATAAAATAACATTAACTTGCTTAGTGACACTTTTAGTGCCTCCTACCCCTTTTTCCCATTGGACTATAGTCTAGAGGGGTGACTAGACTACTAAGTCCTCATTTATCCTTTTCAAAGAGGGGGAAGATTACATCCCAATGACAATTTCTATTCACTAATGGCTTTTCATATTCCCTCACAAGTGAATAATACAAAATACCATAACCCTAAATGGATTAGGTTTCCAACATTCTCCTCCCTTGATCCAAAGGGATGTATGTGAGTCCAAGAAGAGAGTTGAAATCTGGAAGTGGGCAACTGCAAAGGGTTGAATGTGCTCTTTGAATCTAGTGGTTTTAGGATGACCACAAACATAATGGCTAGTAGAAGCTGATGACTTCTACTAAATGGAGGTTTAAGATAACATTTGGCTCCTACCTGAGGACATGTACTCGCCGCATAGTGCATGAGAACCTTAACATCTCCTAGTAAAGACCTATACCTACACACACGAAAACAACAAACCGTAAAATCCAGGGTGGCTCACTCACCCTTTGTCCATATGATTAGAAATCCAAAATTTCAACTAATCTTAAAAGAAATTTTTGCATTTTTTCAAAAATTTCTAACTATCATATAATATGATAAAATCAAATGATGTAAAACAACTATGCAGTGATGCAAGTAGAGAAAAATGAAAGATCAAATCTGACATGCAAACATAAGTGAATGCAACTAAACTATCATGAGCAAGCAAATGCAAATGCAAGGGAAAGCGAATGTTCTGCCTACTTACTTGGGATTTGGGCCCTGAAGAAGTCAGGTTCCTTGAACATAGGGTTGGAGAAGATACCCATCTATTAATGGCATCCTTCTCCCATCCATGGCAGAGAAGTATTTTCCCTTCTCAGACTTCTTCTTGATGACGTAAGGGCCAAGCCATAAGACATCATTTCTCTGATCATACTTGGGCTCACCTTTCTTCTTATCCCACATAAGTGCAAGGCTCCCTTCACTGAAGTTAATGTAAGGTATTTTTTCAATGTAAGCATGTGAAGGTGGTTCTGCCTTGACCATATCTTTGATAGCTTCTTCACGCTCTTTATCTCTTTTATCTTCTTCTTTCTTGAATATCTTGATGGATCCTGGTTCCTTTCCTTGGAATTTTGCAAGCTTTTCCTTGTATTCATCTGTCCTCGGAAGCAATGTGTCTATGCAATTTTCTTGTAGGAATGACAAATCCCGTCGGTCATACTCGATGATCTATTTGTTATCCCCAACTTTTAGGGATAACTAAGGAGATGATGTCTTGAGACCTTCATGTTGTAGACATGGAGTATCGAGAGAGAGCTTGACCAACAGTGTCCACTTGCACAGACAGAGACCCACCTCACCACCACAATTCCAGGTTCATCATGAGGGTATCCACCACATTAGCTGGCTTTTGGAAGACATTGGGTCTTTCTCCATGTGGTACAAGCCAGGTATTATGGCGAGTGTCATTTCAATATGTGAGGCATTTAAGTATGTGGCATTTTAAACTTCTTTTGATTAATGTAACGTCTGCTTGGAAATTGTGCTCTTTGCCTTGTTTCACCTTGGTGGTTGACATTGCGCCCTAGTAAGTGGGTCACCCCTAGAGATAGATTTGCTATTGGGAGGTCCTCTTGATGAGTCGTCGTGCCATTCCCGACCATACTTGTCACTATCCACACATCATCCCATCATCTCCTTACCTTTTGGGATCTTTGAGTACACTGGCCCAAGAAGGGATTGTCCCTCATTTCATGGGAAGAAGGGGTTGAAGGCCCAGAGGCTTGTCTCTGGCCCAGAGGGATCCCAAGGACAATGAAATGTCTCTCATAAGAAACTGATGGGACCCATAAAAAAAATAACTAATACGAAATACCAACCAAAGAGGAGCATGTGTGGGCACTATTTTTCATGCTTAGGTAGAAGCCCCACACATTGTTTACAACTTGGGGAAGCATGATGTGACTAGGGTAGAGTCAAGGTGGACACTGTTTTTCATGCCTAGGTAGAAGCCCCACCTTGGCTTCAACCTGGAAACATCTTAAAAGAACAAAAGGAAATAAATGGGCTTGGAAAAAGGTTGCATTGGGAACCCATAAATGAGACACTACGATCCCTTGTATGTCATGAACCCCATGCCCAAAAGTCTTGCTCCCATCCATGTCACTTCATCCAAATGACCTAGAGAGAGGTCCACTCGAGAAACACTCCTAAATTTGAGGTACGATTCACCCAATAGGTCAATTTGTCAGCCCTCCCATACTTAAACTTGGCAAATTGCATAGGGTCTTTGAGCACTTGTTTATTTTGATGAGGTGGTTTGGATGTACATGCTTAGATGGCTCTTTTATTGATTTGATTTACTCATCATGATGCATTTGACTTGAGATCCTTGGAGGGCATATTCATTGTCTTTGCAGGACCTAGTTGGTGGACAGTTTTGGAAGAACAAGCCTAGCTTGGGCTTCCTTGGGGCTTGAATCCCACAAGTTGGATACCATGGCCCACACATCGAACGACGATGCTAGCCTTTGGAGGCCCGCGGAGATACCATGGAGGACATAACCCAACCGTTAACAAGCCCAACGATTTGCTCGAGGCTAAAACGTCACTTTGAGGAGGTTGACGTCACCCTAGGGCTAGGTTTGTGGTGGTGGTGTTGTTGCTACTTGACACTTGGCATCTTTGGATGGAAAGGAGTATCTTGAAGATCCTAGTGGTTAAGAGGGAGGCCTTTGGAGGCCCAACGTTTCATCTCCAAGCTCAACGATTTGCTAAAGGTGCCAAAACATTGCCCTAAAGGAGTGACGTCATGCTTCTTTTGGGTTTCTTATGTGCATTTTATGGTTAAATTTGAATTTTAAATTGTAAAGGGGCAAAGTAAGGGTTGTTGCCCCCTTACTTTGTGGTTTACCCTAAAATTAAGTGGACAATTACTTGTAGTAGGATTTGTATAAATAGAGATCACTTCATTTCATTTTTATCATAACTCTTTCACTTGAGAGAAGACATTCTTGGCTGAAATTTGGGCCCTACTTGGGAATTTTTACATCTCTCGTCACTTTCTCTTGTTATGGTTTTGCTTTGGCTATTGGATGGATGGATGGATGATGCGCTATCTCTAGTGGAGGACTATTTAGTATTTCTTGCTTTGTGGTGGATTTTCTTGGTTAAAAGGAGGTTTATCTTGTTAATGCTTGGACTAGGTAAGGAATCTTTGTTGCTATTGCTTCTTTTCTTGGTTTCAAGGTTAATTTGCTTAAACCTTTGGGGAGTATAAGTGCATACAACCCCACTGAGTCCATTATATTTGTCTTGAAATAGTTTGTTGCATAAGGAATTCATAGGAGGAGTAAAAGGGTTTACACCCTCCTAGGGTTTTTCCTAGCTAGCTTAGCTTGCCTTGGGGAGTAAAAGGGCTTACACCCCTAAGGAAGTAGCTCAACTAGCTCTTTAATTTTTGAGACTCTACAACCTAATAGTTAAAGGAACTAATCTTCTTGCATTTGAGAAACCAAATCATTGCATTGGGATACGTGAAAACACGAGATATTGTAATTCTCTGAGTTGGAAACTTTTCCTTATGCTTTAAGTTTGCTTGAACCACTAGGGCATTTCGATTGGTCAAGGATATCTTGCTGCTGTTACAAGCTTAAATACTACAGTCATTAGGGCTGCTGCAAACTCTCTTTTTCAAGCTTAATTTCTCACTCTTTTACTGCTGAAAATATTTGGTAAGTTGCTATTGTTTATCTACTTGATATTGGCTATTGTTGGGCAAGTTGTTGGCTAGTTTCTTGGGGTAAAAGTTGTTTTTGTAGCATAAGTTGTGCTATAGTTTCTTGGGGTAAAAGTTGTTGTTGTAGCATAAGTTGTGCTAAATTATTGGAAAATTATCTATTGGTTCAGTGCTTCATTATCCAATAATTACTTGATAGTTTTGATGGTTATTTCTGCAGTAAATGATTGATTCCATTGCTGCTGATATACATATTTGTTTACTGCTGTAATTTAGGACAACAAGCTTCACTTGCTTGTCCCTCTGACATTTAGGCTTGTATCTTGGTTTTTTGCCTTGTCTCGGGCAGGTGTAACACTCAGGTGTAGGTACCTAAGGCTTTGCCAACCATCCTCCATCCTCGAGACTCGTTATCAAGCCTTTTGTCATTTAGTATCTTGACCTATAGGGGCTTTACTTCCATACTCTAACTTTCCACTTCATTTCTCCTTAGGGTCACCCGAGATTCCCCCCTTGAGGTGAACACTTCACCTCTAAAGTGACGGGAATACCTATCTGAGATGACAGTGGGTAGGTGTTCTATTAGTTGTCGCCATCCGGTGGATTGGGTCGGGATTTTCCCAACCTACAACCTGTGCGATAACACTATCGATGCACATTGAATTTGCAATCACTGTGATAATCAAGGTGGTCCAAGTCCATCACATGTTTCTTGAGGTGAACACTTCATCTCTAAAGTGACGAGAATACCTATCTGAGGCGACAGTGGGTAGGTGTTCTATTAGTTGTCTCCATCCGGTGGATTGGGTCGGGCTTTTCCCAACCTACAACCTGTGCGATAACACTATCGATGCACATTGAATTTGCAATCATTGTGATAATCAGGGTGGTCCAAGTCCATCACATGTTTCTTGACCGCCTGCTAGCTATATAAAATCTTGAAGGTACCATCTCCCATTGGAATGTGTGCATGAGTGAGATCCATGCTAAGAAAGCCTCCCAAGGCGACAACCCAACTCTTGGATAAAAGCATACGCCAAGCATTCAGAACATTAATCACCACTATGGTCATTATGAGGCTGATATGAGGGAAATCGTGTAGATATACTTCCACATCTTCTATAAGACCATACATTTTCACTTTCTTCTAGTCAATGTCGCACACATTTCCATATGGAAGGGTTGTCTTCAAACCAAGTTGTTCCATGACCTTTAAGGACATCACTTTCACTGAAGCCCCAAAATCCAACATACAATTGTTCAATTGAAGGCCATTCACCCCAGTGAAAGATAGAAGGGGGGGTTTTCATCTCTTTTTTTCCCATGATACATGGTGTTCAAGATCACAAGAGGATCTTCTCCCTCATCGGGTACCTTCAACGCCTTTAGTACTTATCTTCTCACAGATGGGATCTTGCACATCTCAACTATAGGTACTGACATATTCATCTTCCCCATTACAGTCAATACGTCTATATTCAACTTAATTTCTTTATCGGTTGATCCAGGCTTTGGGAGCAGGTTGTGCATCGACGGTGGAGGAGGCAGAGGCACTTCTTTTACAAGCTGAGGTGGATCCTCTTTTGCTTGCGGTGGATGGACTAGCGCTACTGGTGGAGGAATTGAAACTCTATTCCTTCTTGCATATGTGAGAATTTCTTTCTTCCTCAGCTCATTTTTGGTATTTTCATCTAGTTGGTTTAGTGCTCTAAGCCGTCCCTTCCTGGCACCTCTTTTTCTGACCTCTTCAAGTTGCTCTGGTGTAATCTCTACATACTCATCATCTTGACAAGCAAAAATGGTATCAATGAAGTTCATTTGATTTGCAAAGCCTGAAACCTCTTCCTCTATCCATCTTGGGCATTCCTCTTCTAAGTGTGCTTCATTACAAGGCAAGCACCACTGAATTCCTTTCGTACTGACCATTCCAACTGGATTCAATGTGTTGAGAGCCTTTGCCTCCTGTTGAGGCCTTGGTTTCCAACTTAGGTTTGGTGGTTATAAAACCCGAGGTCTTGGAGTAGGTTGGTTTCTCTCAAGGGTCATTAATCTATTGATGATATGATTCTGACTTCTGACAAACTGAGTATTCATTTGATCAAATTTCTGAACTAGAAGAGTGATCGGGTCTGGTGTAGTGTTTGTCGTAGTCTTTTTCTTTGCTTCCACCTATGATATTCCCTTGAGATATTTTGAGCAAGTTCATTTATGTCTATTTTCTGAGCATAATCATAACAAGCACATTTGTATAAATAACATATCACTAAAGGCTTGTTAAATAACAACAACTTGCACATCTTAACT
Source organism: Picea sitchensis (assembly GCA_010110895.2). Lineage (NCBI taxonomy): Eukaryota > Viridiplantae > Streptophyta > Pinopsida > Pinales > Pinaceae > Picea > Picea sitchensis. The sequence continues at coordinate 95,881 of SNQJ01S0015365.1, forward strand.
TGTTTTGTCATTGAAAATGGGTTAGTTGCTAGTCATTTTAGTCAATATAGTCTAATTTACTCTCCATTGCTACAACTAATTGGGCTAGATAGACCATGTATCCCATATTTCTAGGGATAACTAAGGAGATGATGTCTCAAGGCCCTCAGGTTGCAGACATGGAGTACCGAGAGACGGATGTTTGACAACATCCACATGCACAAAAAGAGACCCACTTCACCACCACACATTCTCGGTTTGTCATGATAGCATTCACCACATCAACTTGCTTTCAGAAGACTATGGGTCTTGCTCCATGAGGCACACATCAGGTATTGTTGTAAGTGTCACTTTAATATTTGAGGCATTTGAGTATGTTGCATTTAAAGTTGCTTTTGATTAGAGAACGTCTGCTTGGAAATTATGCTCTTTGCCCTGTTTTACCATGGTGGTTAACATTGTTCCCTAGTAAGTGGTCACCCTTGGGGATGGGTTTGTTACTGGGAGGTCTCCTTGACGAGTCATTGTGCCATTCTCGATCATACTTATCATTTTTCACACTCCTTCCTTTTCGTTCCCCCATTTTTTGGGATTTTCGAGTGTACTAACCCAAGAAGGGATTGTACCTCATTTCATGGGAAGAAAGGGTTGAAGGCCCAGAGGGAATTTAGCTGGAAAAATATAAAAGCCTAAATTATAACCTTTACAAAGGAACCCATAAATGAGACAATACAAACCCTTGTATGTCATGAACCCCATGCCCAAAAGTCTTACCTCATCCACTTCATCTTCTTCACATGACTTAGAGAAGGTCCACCCAGGAAACACTCCTTGACTTGAGGAATGACTCATCCAATAGGTCACCTTGACAACCCTTCCATACCTAAACTTGTCAAATTGCATACGGTCTTTGAGCACTTGTTTAATTTGATGAGGTAGTTTTGATGCACATGTTTAAGTGGCTCTTGTATTAAATGTGATTTTACTTTCCATGATACATTTGACTTGAGACCCTTGGAGGGCGCACTCATCTGTCTTTGCAGGACCTTGTTTGGTGGATGTTTTGGGAGGAACAAGCCCAGTTTGGGCCTTCATTGGGGCAGAAATCCCACAGATTGGATACCATGACCTAGACTTTGGAGGCAAGACAGAGGATGGATGTTGCTTTTGGAGGTAAGGGAGGAGAACTTGGAGTTGACACCTAGCCCTATCTAGCCCAACGACTTTCCTTTGGAGGCTAAAACGCTGCATTTTGGGCCTTGACGTCTTGACTAGGGCTAGGGTCTGTTGGTGATGATCAATGTTATCAGAACCGAAAACTGGACCGGACTGGCCGACCCCAAAAATGAGAAACCAGACTGGACCGGAAAAAAACCGGACTAAAATACCGGTCGACCAAAAACAACATAAAATATTCAAATTTTGAAAAAAACATATATATTCATGTGCATCAATATGAATCCAAACCATTTATACACAAATATGCAAAGATTCTCATTTATATAGCAAATAAGAGTGCATATAACCAAAATAACACCGAGTGCAATACTACAGTTTGTGTTATAGTTTGATTGATTTTATAGTTAATTTCTAGATGGAAATCGTAGCTTAAGATCTTATCATGTTGCCTATCTTCTACAAATTTGGTGCTCCATTTACTGTAAAGAGTGTCAACATTAAGTTGGTTGCTTTGTGATATTTTGTCTTGTAGTCGATTTTTCTCTTAGTTGCTTATACATCTAGCCGATGCAATAATTATTATTATTGCGTGACAATGTATTTATTTCGTTCTGTGGGCCATGACTTAAGCCATGAGTGCATTATGAAGAAATAATTAGGAAGTCCTATTTAATTGGGTGAACAATTGTGTTCCACTACTGCCTTGTAGGTGGACCTACATGTGTGTATTGAGGTTTTAAGACCATGATTTGCTCATTTTAAGACCATGATTTGATCATTTCTTTTTCTTTTCAGGAGCTTTTGGATGTTTCTAAATTGAAAACACAACTTCTAGTTTTTAAAACTCTATATAATGTACAGAAATTGGTAGAAATTTGTTTTTTTTTCCCTAAAAAAAATTGAAATCTGCCCCTTAAGTGCGTCATAAGGGTGATGTACGGAACCGGCTAGAACTGCCCGGTTTGGTGCAAAACAAACCAAAAACGGTTCCAGGTCACCGATCTGACCGTTTTTGCTTAGATGGTCGGTTTGACCGGCCAGTTTTGTCGGACCGGGCCGATTTTAATAACACTGGTGATGATGATGACTTTTTGGAGGATTGGCATGTTTTGATGAAGAGAAGCCCTTGCACCATGGAGACAAGGCCTTGGGAGGCCCAACGGTTTCACCTTCAACCTCAACGACTTGCTAAATATGCCAAGACGTCACCCTTAGGGTTTCTTTTTGTGCAAAATTCAAGTTAAAATCAAATTACTTTGTAAAGGGGCAAGATAAAGCGGGGTGGCCCCTTTATTTTGTGGTTTACCCTAACTAAATGTGGGCAAACACTTTTTAGAGGTTTTGTATAAACAAGGATCAAATTCAATTCATTTTTATGATAACTTTCTCTTGAGTGAGAAGAGCTACTTGGCTGAAATTTTTGCCCCTCTTAGGCAAACTTCATTTCTCTCTCTTGAATGCTATGGTTAATACTTGTCTATTGGAGCTATAAGTGGTGCACTATCTCTTGGAGGCTATTCTTTTGCTACGTGGATGGAATTTACTTGGTAAACCAGGGTTTGTCTTGCATGCTTCTTTGAATTGGTAAGAAGTTTCTACACATTGTTGGTTCTTTCTTTCTTGTTTCAAGGTTGTTATTGACTATAATCCTTGGAGGAGTATAAGGGCATACACCCTCCACCAAGCTTCATCTTATTTACTATTTGATAAGCCATTTGTCACAAGGTTGCTAGTAGGAGTAAAAGGGCTTACACCCCTAGAGGTATTGTGGATCCAATTCTTGCAACCAAGACTCCATTTACCCAATATATTTGAAGCACTCATCTGAAAATTGCATTGGAGAAATAAAATACTTGCATTGATATGCGTGATTTTGAGAGATATTGAAAATGTTCAAGTTGGAATTTTTTTTTGGTGTCTTAAGCTTGCTCAAGCCACTAAGGCGTCTAGGTTGGCTTAGTAGTTCTCTGGTTATAATCAATTAAAAGCTACAGCCATTAGGGCTGCAGCAAAACACATTCAAATTCTTACTATAACTTGCTTTTCCACTGTCAAAATTTGCTTTAAAGCTGCCATAATTATCTACTAATCATTGTGCTTCATTTGGGTGGTTTACTTGTGAGTTTTGGTGGTTGGATCTTGCTGCTGTAGCAATCTTTTGCTACAGCCAATTGGCTGCTCTAATATATCTCTGAAAACATCATTAAGCAGCTCTCTTTTACCATCAAAGTTTATGCTCAAGTATTGGAACATTATCTGCTTGTTTTGTGCTTCATTGTCCAATAATTCTTTCATGCTTTGGATGGTTATTTCTGCAGTTAACAACATTTTTACTTGCTGATATATATTCTTGTTTACTGCTGCAATATAGGACAACAAGCTTCACTTGCTTGTCCATTGGATATTTTGGCTTGTATCTCGGGTGTTGATATTATGGTAGCCGCGGGAGGTATTTACCTCCACGTGTAAACTTGACGAGAATAAAATATTCCAGGAAGCAAGAAGAAACCCTAATTAGTTGGCTAATAACCCTAAAAGACAAGTCAGCTCAAGAGAATGACTTGTATTAGGTTATTAGCCTCCAAGAGAAGAAGTCAGCTAAAGGAAATGTTATATACTAAAGAATTAGAATCCAAAATAAGAATTCAGGCCAGGCAGTCTGCCAGAAATAATATAAATACAGGAGGCCAGTCTTCATTTTGGCCAGTATTCTCAGAACTGCAGAAGCAACACTTGTGTGCACTGCAGTTGGTCAGTTTGTGTGCAAGTTTAGAGGAGATTTATTGTTGCAACTGCTGCAGCTAGCAGATTTTGGTTTTGGCTTGGACTCTCTCTTGGTTATGGTTTGGACTCTCTGATCAGCTCTTGTTACTCTTGCGTGGTGCGCTATCCCTGGAGAGAGGTGCACTATCTTGTTTGGCTATTTAGCCTAGGGTTTGCTTCCGGAATGACTCTCTGTCAAGGTTAAGGTGCTCGGGGGTGGCTTCGGCCTATGGTTGGGTGACAATATTGCTATATTGACTATGGTTAAACGAGCACATCCATCATATTCTAACATCGGGCATGTATCATACTCTTCTGCAGGTACACTACACTCTGGCAACCTACCCTCCCAACAAGGCTCATACCCAACCCATCATCCACTTCGTACTTCGACTTATAGGGGTACTACCTTCCATTATTCCACTTTCCATCTCATTTCCCCCTAGGGTCACCGGGATTCCCCCCTTGTGGTGATTTCCATCATCACTAAAGGGAGGGGAGTACCTATTTAAGGTGATAGCGGGTAGGTATTCCCATAGTTGTTCCACCTTTGTAGATTGGGTCGGGCTTTGCCCAACCTACAATCCGTGCGATAACAGACCATAGGGATTCTCCCCTAGGCTAGGGTAGCGTAGTTTCCTTAGTCTGAAGTGTGGGACAAGTCTACTGAGGTGACAATGGGTAGCTTGCCTGTAGTGCCTCTAGGCTCTCCTGTAGAGGTTAGGACTTTTCCTTTTGGGGTAGAGTTTGAATGGTAATGGGGTGTCACATATAGAATTCACATGTGCCTATATTTCATCTCACTTAGGCTACTCTTAGAGTTATGCTTATCATTTCCATGAACTGGGTTGCCTCAGTCTTAGGAGTCAGGTTTCTGACCTGCCTATTTTTTGCTTGTCCATGAGTCTGTTCTTTGTGCAAGTTGAGGGGGAAGTAGTGTGTAATACTTTCCCCCAATTCTATGGACATGTGCAAAGAAAGGTGGTTACAAGTATGGCAATTGTAATCTTTGTAGTAAATGAAATAGCAATCTTATCAGAACTGGCTGAACCAGCCGGTCAGACTGGTTCTGGATGTGTTCTGGTCGGAACTGGTGGTTTCAACAGGAACCAGCCTTTTTGGTACAGAACCAGCCGGTTTTGTATAGGTCTCTATGGAGACATTTGGGCCCACAAAAAACACTTCAAAACTTAAAATAACTAATAAAAATTAAAATCCTAAACCTAAAGGCTAAACCTACTTCTAAGCCCTTCCCATTGTTGTTGGACCTTCCAGCCAAGGGGAATAGAGTTAGAATCCCATTCCTGTGTCTATTCATTGTGAGGATGAGAAATCTTTAGATGATTCTTTCATGTGTTTAGATTGTAAAGTCTAGTAGTTATTAGTTAAAACTTAATACTATGCTTATTTTTGGACTCTAGAGCCTGTTTAGAGCTTCTTTGTTTATGTATTCACTATTTTGGTTCAGACATGGATTGCGCTGTGCTATTTTCGTTACATGCACCTCTACTTGCTATATACATGAGAAAACTTTGCATATTTGTGTTTAATGGTTTGGATTCACATGGATGTACATGGATACATATGTTTTTAATCAAAAATTGAATATTTCATGTATTTTTTGGTCGACTAGTTTTTGTGTCTGGTTTTTGGGGTCAACTAGTTCAGTCACTAGTCTGGTTTTGATAACATTGTGAAATAGGTGGCTATTGTTTTGAATTACATATGGTTGAGAATCTAATGGTTGTAGAATTTTTTTCCATGGTTTTTGGTATTAAGGATTTGGAATTTTTCCCATTCTGAGATGCACTTTAAATCTGATATTTTTCGAGTTTTTAATGTAAAATTACACTTCTCATCCATCCTTTTCCAGAGAGGGTGCCAAAATGTTTTACATGAATTCATCATTAATATGCAACACTTCCTTCGAGTTCCCATTTCTCTACCCTGCTCTAAGCTCAAGTACAGGATCTTTTTGTAGGGGACCTTGGGTATCTCCCCAAACCCAAGAAGCAGGGTATGTTGTAGAACCCCCATGTATCACGTATCCATGTGTCGGGAGACATGGATATGCAGGGTATGTGGATCCCATGTCTTTGACATTGTAGGATATGTGTCAGACACGTGAATATGAGATATGTGGTGGGACGACTCCGGCGACTCTGACATGCGTGAGATACGTGTCCTGTGCCAGACATGTATCCCACGCATTTCGGACATGCAAAACCAGCATGTCCCCAAGTCTAACATATGGGGCTCTAAAGCAATGCTTTAAAGAAAAATTTTAGGGTTTCAAATGTGTTATAAAAGCGTGTTTGAGCGAGTAAATCATTCAACATTTGATCACTAGATACAGTTTTGTTTTCTAAATGTTAAAAAAAGTTGCATCTCTATGTCTATATTTCATTTCTATAATATATATGTATGTATGTATTATGTATCCTGTCTCAGGGGGTTTAGATATTCCTATGTCACGTGACAGCCCAAAACTCTTAATGGTATATTGGGTTGTCTGACTATCTTTGTATTTATACATTTCTATTGGTCTTTAAATTATATGATTTTTAGTTGTTTAATGCTTGATTATAGAGAGGAGGTCATACTACTTTCTTAACTACGTGAAGATGTCAATGATCGGTTTTGTTGAAATATTTTAATGGCACCTCTGCATAAGCTTTAATATTGTAGCACATTTTAGCATGGACTTATGGTTTACCAATTTGATAATGCAGGTCCATTATCATGAATATAGCAAAGAGGAGCAATTGGTAGCATTAGAAGAGGAAAAGAAACTATTGGAGGCAAGGAAGACGCTTAAAGAGGCAGGTATTATTGGCAGCACAGTAGATGCTCTCGATGGAGCAGTATCACTAGTTGGATCTGGTGTGGGACTAGTTGGCACTGGTATTGGAGCTGTTGGAAGTGGAATAGGGAAGGCTGGCCGTTTCATGGGTAAAAATATTTCAAACCAATTTGGCCATTCTTCAAAGAAGAACATCAAGCCTATACTTGAAAATGGCACTGCAAAGTAGTTCTTCCATTATTTTTGACTCGTTCTCTTCTGTAGGGATTGTCTTGCCATAAAGAGTAATAGTCGTCATACAATAGAAAAGTGTTTCTAAGCAATTCTATCGTATGGTCATACCCTCTGAACTACCAGTTGCATATCAATACAGGCTACTTTTCAAAGTGGCATGACCCTTACCTGCAATTGGATCAGTGTACATCCTATATCTTGAGAGGATGGCTGTAAGATTTGTGTCTGTAATATTTAACAATTTCTTATATTCTGCTTCTGCTCACTTTCTGAATAATGTTCCTTTTCTTTAAACAACTGCATTTACTATGTAAATCATTATTCATTCTTCAATAAAATGCCATTATAATATTGGAGGTTTAAAATTCCCAAAATAAAGCAAAACCTTAGCTGCAGACTATTTCTGAATGATTCTTTAGAATCCGTTGGACTGTAATTCTGATTGATTTTTAAAGATGCTGACCATCATCAAATAGCTTTTTGTGTAAACATGAATGATCATACATGAATCACAAACTTTACAAACATTGTTCTCTTATTTGTACTGTGGGCCTCCGATGTGTGCCTTGGTATATAACTATAGCACTTCAGCGTTACCAGTCAGCATGTCATTGCTCTCAAACAGGTCGTTGCAGTCTGTCAGGAACAGGTCTTTGACTTCATGGTCTACAATAATCCACGGATTCAGAGGGAACATTAAACTTGGTTTTAGTATTTTCACGTGGGAAAATGATGTGGGCTTATGACTTGTAAAATCAAAATTCGACGTTAAAAACAAATTAACTTAAGAGGCGATGGCTTAAAGGCTGAATGGAACAGACACTGGATATCTGAACCTGTCAAAAGTTTGGGTGGTATCAATAACAGCAACTCTGGTGAATTTTGAAGGCCTAGGAATTGTAGACCATGACCTACAAGTCAGAAGTGATTTTAAATTAAATGCCCTGAATTTAAACATCAGTTTTCAGAACAAATTCAACACAAGCAGCTTATGAGATGGGGTAGGCAAGATGCCATCGATCCTCTCAAGCCTTCAAGGTGCAGCTCTTCATATTTCATTGGATGTGAACAGCAGAATGGCCTTTACACGATCATTCTATCATATCATATTGAACTATGGGAAGGGTGATTACGTGGCTTCTACCAAAGCAACCAGCAGCACGTTCACACAATTTTTCTTCATGTAATATTGAAAGATGGTGAAGATGATTACCAAAGCAACCAGCAGCAGATTTACACAATTCATGCTCTCAAAAGGTTGGATAATTGTTTGTTGAATGATAACGAAGATGCCATTTTCTGTGATTGCCTCATTATTTTGATTATTAAAATCATGAATTTATAATTAAATAAGAGGCTCCCAAGATGCCATTATCATGGATGACCTCTATTAGTACTTTATTTAACTTATTTGTAGTTGATTTGCAAAGATTCCATCAGGCCATGCTCAGCTATGGCTCTTAGAGTCAATTTTGCTTTTTAAAAGTAGTTCTTTTCTTTTCTTTTCTGGTTTTTTTCCACAACTCTAGTAAAAGATCTTTTTCCTTTTTTCTCTTTCTGCAACCCATGTTTATCATTAGATATCCACTTTCTAACTATAGCTTATGAGATCCACACCCATCATTGGAGGCCATCCATGACAATTGTATCGTTTGGTACCATATTTTCCCTAAAAAGACACTGACCTAAATAAGAACGAAGTTTGGGTGACACTAGGACTGGCGTCTTTTACAATTATTAATACAAGTCTTGGATCAATAAACTGTCACCTAAGTGCCATTGATGATTCCGGCCTTTTTAGCAAATTAATTAATTTATTTTTAGTTAAATAACAGTGAGCAATAGCCCATCTCAACTTTGTCCTCCGATGAGACAATTGTTACTTTATTAAAAAAAAGTTAGGATTATAATTAAGTTACATAGTGAATTGTGAGTTCAAGGACACCAAGCAGTTTATGTTCAGTTGCAATATTTTTTGGCACAATATTTTCATGAATTCTGATAAGCTGTATACAGGTTGTAACTAAATAACAAACAAAAAGAGTTTATTATCATTAGATCGTTGTATGAAAAATAAAATAGGTGATTAGTAAGAGATCAAGACATCATCACCCTCTTTTGACATTCTTTTTAATGTTCATATCAACAAAATATTCTTTAATCAATTTTTTTGTGAGAAATGTAGTCATGAGAAATCTATATCGGTACATCTCTTGACATTTTTGTTAACAGAGCATTCTTTCATGTTTAACAAATTTCTGTGATAAAAGCTAGTTATTGTTAACAGAGCATTCCTTCATGTTTAACAAATTTCTTTCTGATAAAAGCTAGTTATTGTTAACAGAGCATTCCTTCATGTTTAACAAATTTCTTTGTGATAAAAGGTAGTTATGAGAAGCTGATATGCCTTGAGATCAAATATTTGAATTATTTATATTGATTTCCATCAAGTTAGTAGTCTATTTAAAATTCTATGATAGGAAATGTTTGATAATGTGAATAATTTACTGCATATTTAGTACAAGTTGCCACATTTCTACTATAAGCATGTATAGTATACATCTAGGTCCATCATCTATACCATTAAGTTACAAAAATACATATTTGAAAAAAACATTAATAAGAAAACTATCATTCTCAAGTTTGTATTTAGGGTTTAAACTTACACTGTAGAGCTCAAGCCGAAACCCATTAAATCATATATTATCAATAATAGAAGCACCTATTACTTTGATGCTTTAGGTTGCATCATGTAGTGATAAAATAATTGTGATTCATGCAAAATTAATTATAAAAAGTCATTTAATGATTTTTTGGGGTGTGGTTTTGCATTCGATATGAAGTGTCCTCTTCTTTGGAAAAAAGATACAATAGTTGATGATTTTGGGGGTGTGTGGTTTTGCACTCAATATGAAGTTTCATCTTCATTCACCAAGAGCTACAAGAGTTGAAGAAAGTTTATCACAAAACATTTTTTTTAAATAGGTCTTTTGGGTCTTTGTTTTTCTCCACCTCATAGGAACTTAATGATTCTCAAATTATGATATATATTATGTTCGAAATATGGTTGGGTACACAACAAAATAGGCTTGAGTAATTAAGCATGCATAAACTCAAATAAAACAGCATTAAAGGTTGTGGAGGGTTGTCTTACAATGTAGATGATCCCTTGGTATTTGTAATGGTTCTTTTTGTTGCTTAACTTTATGTTTTTATGATGACTATGGTCATTGGTTCCCATGATATCAACATGGCAAATTAAGTGTTTTCACTTCAATTTTTTTTGCTACCCATGCAAGGTGGCATTTTGGTTTGTTGTAGGTAGTGCTTTGTTACTTAAGTCACTAAGTCAAGTAAACTTTGTATGCTTGTGCTTGGGGTAGTTTGTTTTATGACCCTTTTTTTTTGTATATTTTTTGTCCAATTGCATTGCTTAGAGAAAACTCCTGAGCAGATTGCCTCATTTTGAGGATGGTACTAAGGGTAAACCCTAGAATATTTAGGGCACAAGGTTCGTCAACAACAAAGCTCAAAGACATTGCACCAATATACTCATTAAGAGCTCAACATGTCACATGCGACAATTGAACCTAGGTGGAGTCTTACCACAAAATCTAACACCAAGAGCAAAGCCTTCACAAAACACTAAGACAAGTGGAACATGGAAAATGTTGTCACTATCACCTATGCAACAAATTCCTTCTTTTTAGTGAAGGAATAATATCCAACACAAGGGAGGCTTCCTCAATAGCCTTCAAAAAACCTTAGACAAAACTCAATCAAGTCTAGGGCTCCTTGGGGTGACTACTTAAGCTACCACCTGTTGCCGCCTTATACACACTTGGGAGACGTGGAAGAAATCTTCAATCCCCTCGGTGTGTCCTTAGGGGCAAGTGAGAGTTAAGGTGTTGTCACCTAATCCTCAACTCCTCCGTCTAGGCCAACTCCTAGCAAAGCCAAGGGGGGTAGTCCCTAACAAAAATACTATGGCTTGATCTAAGTTAAGTACAAACTATAAATCTAGGAGTTTATTACTTTTATTCAACAATCAACCATGAATTGAAATACACACAAACAAATCATTCATCCACGATATAACATCAAGCATACACTTGCATAAAAATGATACTCGGGTACGTTTGTTATATGCAAGTGAAATTAAAACTGCTTTAAAGACGATATCCAATATGTAAATTGCTGAGTGTGAAAATTGAGACCAGTGCCTTAAAGTGAATCGTGGGCAATGTAATTTGTGTGTTTTATTAAGGTAAATTAATGTTGAATTAGTGAAATGGTTTGGGTCTCATTAGAGGTTAGCTCTTTGTTTGAAAACTTGTGGAGAGCTTTACTAAAACCCAATGGTCTCACCAGTAAAACTCACTCAAAGTGTTGGATGTCCAAAACGGGTGGGAAGCCAGGTCCCGAGAGGGTCCGCCTTACTTCACAGGTCACTTCAAGGCGTTTTCCCGCGCATTAAGTTAACTACTTTAGAGATTGTTCTAATTAAACTATCAACCACTGACCAACACAACTTGTATGAAACTTACTTCCAGCAGATCGAGACTTGCTCGCAACTGGAAGGGTCATGAATCACACTGAGAGCTGAGGGGAATTTGTTTATTTTAAACAGGAAATAAAGTACTGAAATGAAATGTGAGACTAATTACTAATCCACATTGACCAGACCTCTTTTGAAGAGCTGAGGGGATGGTTTATTTGCCAAATTGAAAATTGCAGTAAGTAAAACTAATCTAGCAATTAATGTTCTACTTTGCAAAAATAAATCTAATTTAAGTGTTGTGGTTAAGCTAGATTAACTGATTCCTTTCATTTATATGAGAGAAGCAAATGCAAGAAATCACAATAAATAACACAACGCCACACCACACCATCAACCTCCCTAAAGGAGGAGACAAAACTGAGCACTATGAGACCTGCTTTTATTATATGCTATTACAACCGAGAAACTAAATTCTATTTTTCTTTTTTTAGGACTTTTGGATCCTTAGGATATGGATCAAAACTAAAGAAAATGATTACAAAGGGTTCTTTAAAGGTCTTGATCTTCAAGGGTTCCAACTTAGGCTAGGTTTCCTTCTCTTTAGCTTCGATTTTGCCAAAGGTTCCCCTTGTTTTATGATGGGCCTGCGAAAAACCAGCAAAGAGAAACATTAGAAAATGATGACAAACTCTTTAAGCAACTAACATGAAAGACAAATACTTAGCAAAAATTTTCTGAAAACTTTTCTTATGAAAAATGCAAATTTTTAGGGACTTTTTGAAGCTTTAAATGAAACTATGTTGCTCTAGATCTACAAATGCAAACTTAGAGCAACTTTCTACCTTAAAATTTTGAATAAATTTATGGAAAATTCCCACAAAACTACTTAGATCTACCCTTTGATTAATAAAGAATTTAAACTGAATCTAAGACTCATGCATGCAACATTAGATAATAAGATTTGAACTTTTGAAATCAATCTTTAGATAACATGCAAGAAAGTAACCAAATATTTTTAGACTTCAGAAATTAAGGAGAGAGGAGGAGAAAGTATGCTTGTGCTTGGAATGTCTTTGGGCTATGGAGTCATTCTTTGGTGAAATGTGGAGGGATCTCCTTCAAATATCTTGAAAGAATAGAAGCATCAACCTAGATCCTCCCAATCTCCAAGTAGAGCATCAATCACTTCAAATCCTTGCAAAATAGAGGGTTATAAAAAAGAGGTGCAACCTACAAGAGAGACTTCAATACAAAGTTAGTTAAACAAAACGAAAGATGCATTGAGAATCTCGCTAATAGATAAGCAAAATGATTACTAATCAAACAAGTTTAGCATTCCTTTCCAAGTAAGCAATAGTACTTCTACAAGGCCAATTTAAACAACCATATAACAACAAAAACAATGAAACAACATCACCTCATGATTACAAGCATCCACACACTTAGACAATCCACCAATTTGACCTCCAAAGTCTTTCTTTTATTCCAATATGAGAAAGAGTATTACAAATAACAATATTACAAGCAACGATTCTTCCCAATCTCCAAACTCTCTCACAATGGGAGAGAATGTCTTGCTTTATACACATTTGGGTGGAGATCCCAAGAGGGATGCGCATGCTAAGTGTGAGGGGTGTGTATCTTAGATGAGGGCAAGTGGAGGAGGAGGAAAGTTGAGTTGTAACCCTCTCCCCATGTCAAATGTTTATCATATTGTCACATTGCAACCACTTGGGTGAGTCAAAGATTTGGGAGGTGATCTCCCTTGGAGAGTGCGCCACCTCAAGGGAGAGGTGCGCACCTCCTTTTGAACACATGCTCATAAACCACTACACATGCCATAAACCATGTCTTTCACCCATCACACATCATCATATGACTGCCACCTTGACCTTTGGGCTTTAATTTCGTCTCAAACATGTCCCCACATGTTTCCTTAATTTGTGTCTTTGCTGATTTTTTATGATTTTATTTGACTTTTTTGGGTTTTGTGAACAAAAATGACTTTTAAGTGATTAAAATCACTATTTTTGCTCAACTAAGTGAGTACTTAGGTAATATGGGCACTCTAGGTCAAAAAATGAGCATCCCCATGGCATATTATGTTCCCTAGTACGACTTTTTTAATACATCTTTATTTTTTAATTAAAAATTGTCGAATTATGACAATTTTTTAATTAACTGAAAAAATTAAAAAATTCTAAGGAGGACTTAGTACATTTTCATAAGACTCTAGGAGAATATTTAGCATGGTAATATACATTAGACACTAGACTTAGATCCATGCTCAAGCCTAACCATGGACATATACTCCAACTCTGGAGGGATTGAGTGAAAAAACTCGTAAATTATAAATTGCCTGAAAACGACAAAATATAATTAATAAGTAAAAAAAACACTCTAGAGTATAACTCACGCTTAGGACTTAAGGTGGCTAAGACCCATTACAAGTTCATCATGCAACATCTCTTATTAATTTTTTTTATGGAAATGTAAAAGAAAAGGGTGGTCTTTACGACCAACTGAACCTCTGAACTCTGAACTTTGAACAATAATGTTCAAACTTTGGCGGCTCGTTGGAAGTCCATCCTAGTGCAATTTTGATGGATAACATTGGCTCCATATGGTGAGGTGTGCTTGATCTTTTATTCTTTTAAATGAAAGTGTACGAGAATCCAGAATCATATGACCTGCATTCATCGAAATTTTGTCAATAACATGTCCATATAAAATCCAATACTAAACATGCTCTGCAGAAATAATATACATGTATATACAAATTTTTTGAAAGAAATAAACTACGTACAACATTTTACAAATTTAAACTATGTACAAAAATAAACTATGTACAGGAAATAAATGAATTTAAAGTAAAGAGGATAGGGTTTATAGAATATGATACAACAGATGTTCCATGGACATCAGATGACTTCGTTGAAGAAGAGCTTGAGAAGTTGATCATTTACTGATAGTGGCAACTTCTCACCGTCCAATTTGCTTAGGACAAAATAATTATTTCCAGCGACATCCTGGATAATATAAGGCCCTCCCCATAAGCTATCAAACTTGTCGTGGCTTCTTGGCTTCTCTCTCCTTTTGTCCCATAGGAGGACTGTATCACCTGCCTGGAAATCCCTTTGTCTTGAGGACTTATCGAAGGTCTCTTTTATCTTTTTTATGATTTTGTATACTTTGATCAAGGGATTTTCTTCTATTTTCATCCAACTCAATTATCTGATCAATCATGTTTTGATGAAAATCTTCATCTAAGCCATACTTCTGGACAAACTGATACACTGGAAGCTTGAGATGAACTGACAAAGTGACATCAAGGCCATAAACCAATTCGAAGGGACTCTTCTCTGTTGAACTCTTCTTTGTGATCATGTCAGCCCAAGGTGCAAACTTGATCTTATTATCCCATGATCTCTTGTTATCCCCAACAATTTTCTTAAGAATTGTCATAAAGTTCTTGTTGCTAGACTCAACAAGGCCATTACCATGGGGATAATAATTTGATGAGTGGGATAATATAATTCTGTATTTGAAACAGAATGAGGATAGTTCTGTGGAGCTGAAGGCCTTGGCATTATCAGTAGTTATTTTTGCTGGCACACCAAATCTAGTGATAATTCTGTCTTCGAGAAAGTCCATGACCACTTTATCGGTTGCCGACTTGGTGGGTATAGCTTCTACCCACTTAGTAAAATAATCAGTTGTTGTGATTATCCAAGTATAGCCATTACTTGAATTATCTTTGAACTGACCAATGAAATCAAGCCCCCACTGCTGAAAAGGGGCTTCCACTACTCCTGGTTGTAATGGTAAGGCTGCTAGCTTTTGCTTCCCAGTAAACAACTGACACTACTAACAACCCCTAACCATTTTGTGCACATCTGAAAATATAGTAGGCCAATAGTAACATGCTCTGAGAATTTTATGGGCAGTGGTTTTGACTGCAAAATGCCCCCCACAAAATCCTGAATGAAAATCAACCAAGAGTCTTTTGGAGTCAAGCTCGTCAACACATCTAAGTATTACCCCATCGGGGTTCCTCCACCCCAATCCATCTTGAATAATACAATACTTAGCTGCCTTTAATCTCAATGCTCTTCTTTTGTGACCAATTAAGTGACTAGGGCATGTGAGATTCGAGAGGAAGAAAATGATATCAGCATACCATTCGTGTTGTTCTAACTTTTGAAGTTCTGGAGATAAAGATGGTCCATCTTGGTTGTTTTGACAGACTAGGTTCAAAGCTTGTTCATTACTATCAGTCAACATTTGAGCTAATCCTTGACCTTTGATTAGTTTGGTGGGTTTTATCTCTAGATCATACTCTTGTATTTTCGAAACCCACTTTCCTCTGACCCCCAAGCAGTCTTGTTGTCCAAGGATATCTTTTACCGCTGGGTGAGGTACATACCCCACAACTTTTGAATATCCTATGTAGACTCGAAAATGCTTAAGGGACTTGATCAAGGCATATGCTTGCTTTTCCATAGTTGTATAGTTAAGTTCTGAATTCTTCAATGCCTTACTCATGAAAGTAATGGGTTGCTCTTGACCATCATCATTCTTTTGGAGCAACACTCCTGCTATAGTATCCTCAGAAGCAAAGGAGAATATTTGAAAATCTTTGGCATAGTTTGGACTAATTAGTACAAGAGATTTACCAATTGTGTCCTTAATACTTTTGAAATCTCTTCTTCCTTCTTCTGTCCATTCAAACTTGGCATCTTTCTTTAAGAGTCTTTGGATGGGTTTCAAAGTTTTGGCAATATTTGGGATGAACCTTCTTACAAAGTTAATTTGACCAAGGAAGAATTGCAAGACTTTCTTGGTTTGGGGTAAAGGGACTTGTTGTATGACTTGTACCCTTTCTGGGTCCATTTTCACCCCATCTTTTGTTATGATATGACCCAACAATTTTCCTTGATCAACTCCTAAGATTGACTTGGTCGGATTTTAGGAGATGTCATATTTTTGGCATCTTTCAAACACTTGTCTGAGGTGACTTATATGATCAACTCTTTCTTTTGAAAACACAGTCAAATCATCTTGGTATATCTCGATGATCTTGCCCATCAACTCGTGGAAAACAAAATCCATGGCTCTCTGAAATGTGGCCCCTGCATTTAATAATCCATAGGGCATTCTAAGGTACTCAAAAGTGCCCCATGGTGTAGTGAAGGTTGTCTTATTTTGATCCTCTTTCCTCACCAACACTTGATTGTATCCAGAGAAACCATCTAACATATACATTATTTTTGACCCAGTAACTCTCTGCAATAGAGTTTCCATATTGGGCAAGGGGTAATTATCCTTAATGCATGCAAGATTCAGATTTCTAAAATCTATACATAGTCTTATTCCCCCATTTTTCTTTCTAACTACTACCAAGTTAGAACACCATGAAGAATGCCTTGTTGGGGCAATGATGCCAGCATCCAACATCTTTTTGAGTTTTGCTTGAATCAAAGGTGCCAACTTAGGATTTATTAGCCTAAGTTTTTGCCGGAAAGGTTTTTTTTCTTCTTTGAGTGGGATAGTATGTTGAAATACGTCATCTTTATAAGCTTTGAGTTCATCATATGTAAAAGCAAATACATCCCTATACTCACTGACAAGACTTATTAATTGTTTTCTTTCTTTTTCTGAAGTACCCTTTCCGATTTTTATGAGCTTTGGGACTTCTTCTGTCCCAATGTTTACTTCTATATAACTGCCAGGTTTTATTACTTCATTTTTCTTCTTGTGCATGTCATGTCTGTGAAAAATCTTTTCTAAAACAATTATTCCCCTAGGGGTTGGATTCTTTATTCAGTCATCCTCCTCAGGATAATCTTTGCCTTCTTCTTTATAATTGACATTGAAATCTGAGAATTCTTGAACATTATGAATGAATCTTAGGATTTGTTTGTCAGCTCTGAAGACTTGCCAATGATCAACATTGTCAGGGACTGAAGGTCTAAAGATTATTTCCAATTTTCCTTCTCCTTTCACTAAATCTTCTGAAGGTTGGAGGGTTGAAGCTGCAACTGTCAAATTGTCAGCTAGATTGTTCCGATCCCTAGGTATTGAAATGATATATGTAGCATCAAACATTTCTATGGTATCCCAAATTGCATTTATGTATCTCCTTAATCTTTCACTTTTGCATGCAAATTTATTTTTAACCCGAAGAATGACTAAGTCTGAGTCACCCTTGACATTTATTATTTTTACCCCCATATCTTTTGCATTTTCTAGGCCTAGTAGAAGTGCTTCATACTCAGACACATTATTTGTTGCATCAAATTCTAATCTAAATGCAAAATTGTAAGACTTTCTTGTTGGTGAAACTAGGACAATCCCAACCCCTTTTCCTGATCTTGAATGTGCACCATCAAAGTTCATCTTCCAAGCCTTATTACTTTTCTTTTCATCCTTAATTTTTTTTTTCAGCTGGTGCTAGGAAGTTTGAACAAATAGAGAAATTACCCATGTCATATGTTTGGCATAAGAACTCATTAAATTGCTCTTTAGGGTCTTCTATATGGTATTTCCTTTCTGTTTCTCTAAAGAGTCTGAAATGCCCTGTTGATGGAGCCGAGGGTATGGGATAGTTGCAAAGGATAAATCCATATTTATGAAATCACCCATGTGAGCTCCCCACTTTCTTGAGAGAAGCATACTCCAAGCATCTGACACATTAATTATAGCCAGATCCATCTTCAAAGTAAAATCTGGGTGGAAAGCTAGCTTAACTGGCAGATCTATGATAATCCCAAGGGTTTCAACTTCCCTGGAGTCCATGGCACATATGTTTTGATAGGGCCTTGTAACTTTAAGGCCTAGCCTTTGCATGATTCCTTTAGTAATGATGTTGGATGAAGCTCCTGAATCATATATACAGTTATGTAAGCATTGGTCATTTATTTCTAGAGACACAAAGAAAGGGGGATTCTCTTCCTTGGTTCTATCTCTGCTGGTTAAAACCACTGGTGGATCTTTGTGTAGTTCCTTTCCTTTCTTCTGATTTTGATCAACCTCTTGATTTTTTACAACCTTTTTACCATCAGGAACATTTATTGCTTTGAGTAATTTTTCCTTTTGTGAAGGAATTTTCAGAAGGTCTGACACCGAAACCAATATTTTAGCATTCGAAATCCAACTACCTAAATCAATAGATAGATCAGTGATTGGAAGGAGAGTATTTACTTTGGGAAAATTTGTTTGAGGTTTGCTTGCAACTTCTCTCCCTTTTGTTTGGTAAACAATTCCCTTATGTCTGGCCATCTCTAGGATCTGCTCGTTTGTGGGCTTGTGTCCATACAGCTTGGTGACATTATCATACTCTTCGACCACTTCTTTTGACTATTCACAACTTTCTTTCATTTGGAGCCAATGATACATTGACAATGGGTGAGTTTCTCCAAAATTGTTTATGTGGTTAGAGCTTCTTGAATGCCCCACAAAGTTGTTTGTTTGGGGGAGGCCATGCTCATTTATTTGAAAAAATACTGGACAAGTGGACTCTTCATGAAAGTACTCACATGCTCTACAAAAGGGCAGTATGTCCTCATTTACCACAATATTAGATTCTAACTGATTAGGTGGCCTTTTTTTTTGTTGAGGAGTTTTCTGTTGCCATCTTTCATTACCAGGGCTTGGTTGGAATTTGTTATTCTGGTTTTGGAACCTCTCGATGGCTATCAACCTATTCTGCAATGCACTAAGTTGGGTAGAATGAGTGGCTTCCATTCTTTTAACCATCTCTGTTATGGCCTTTAAAGGGTCATAGGATGGATCTTTATTATCTGGAACTGTTGCTTTCTCTTTAGCATCTGACTGTCTTGAAGAGTTGCCTCTTGTGAATCCTGGAAGGTTAGACTTTTTTGAAGATTGCATATTTTATCAATCTTGTTAATGGTTTCTTGATCTTCTTTGAGCTCGGTGGGTTCTTTATCTCTTAGTTGATATCTCATCTCACCACCAAATTCCTCAATGTAGTAAATCAAGATAACACTCTCAGGAGGTTTGATATCTGTGTGCATGCTTGACACTAGTTCGTTGAATCTTTTGTTGAACTCGTCCATGGTTTCATTTTCATTTTTCTTTATTGTGTTGAGGGCGGCTAGAATATGACGATGATCTCTCTTCTCCCCCCACTTTTCAGTAAAGACATCAATGAGCTCCTTCAAGGTTTTGAAAGAGTTATTTGGCTTGTCTTCATACCAATCTAAGGCATCATCTTCTAAGGATAGAACAAATAACTTCATTTTGACATCTTCATAATCATGTGCAGCAGACCATTTATTTATACATCTCATGAAAGACTTGACATGCATCTTAGCTGAAATGGAATTATTTCCTTGAAAACTATGAAGTTTCTCAATTGTCTTTTCAGGATAACATGTGGATAATTGTTTATTGCACTAAAATCACATGGAGCATATATGGCCATTTCTGAAATAAAATTACTACTAGCAAAAAACAAGTGGATATCAGAAATGGACTCAGTTCTTAAATGACTAAGTACTCTACGAAAAGAGGCTTTAGCTAACTTCCTTTGATAAACCTTCTCAGGTTCAGGAATGAAGTTAAGAATGCCTTTTGAATTCCTCCTTATAGAATACCTAGTTAAATTGGAATTAAGTGGAGTCGCCAAATGGTTGAGTCTATTTCTGATAAACTACAAGCATAAAAAACTAAGTAAAAACAAGGAAAAACAAGTCGTGTTTCGGGAATAGAAAGATTTATTCCCGGTAACGGCGCCAAAAATGTTGCCGCCTTATACACACCTGGGAGACGTGGAAGAAATCTTCAATCCACTCGGTGTGTCCTTGGGGGCAAGTGTAAGGTAGCTAGAGAGGTGGGGGGGCCCAGAGGGCCCATAGTGATAATAGTGGAGGTCATTCAATGTAAGGTGGACTAGGTCCACTATATTATTAAATAAGGCCCACTATGGTAGTTAGATATAATAAATGTAAGAGGACTTCTTAGAAGGTTCTACTNAGGTTTTACTTCTAGAAGATTCCTCCTCTAGAATGTTCTTAGGTGATGGTAGCACTATTTAAAGGGGTTTAAGCAATGTGATGAGACATGAAGAGAAGTATTGTATTTGGAGCTGAAGCTCATTAGGAGGATGCCCCCTCGAAAAGGCAAGTGAACAGGAGAGGATCCCTTCCATAATAGGATCCATTGTATGGTGTTGCCCTACCTCAAGGGTTTGGTAATAATATTGTATGGTTTCTTCTACATTGCTTTGTGGATCTATTGTGTATTCAGTATTTGTGTTGATTATATCTTCAGATCTGGTATTGGTTCTTAACAGCAAGTGAGAGTTAAGGTGTTGTCACCTAATCCTCAACTCCTCCATCTAGGCCAACTTCTAGCGAAGCCAAGGGGGGTAGTCCCTAACAAAAATACTATGGCTTGATCTAATCTAAGTACAAAATATAAATCTAGGAGTTTATTACTTTTATCAACAATCAACCATGAATTGAAATACAAATAAACAAATCATTCATCCACGATATAACATCAAGCATACACCTGCATAAAAAGGATACTCCAGTACGTTTGTTATATGCAAGTGAAATTAAAATTGCTTTAAAGACGATATCCAATATGTAAAAAAGAAACCCGTGGCTTTGTTGAGTGTGAAAATTGAGACCAGTGCCTTAAAGTGAATCATGGGCAATGTAGTTCGTGTGTTTTATTAAGGTAAATTGATGTTGAATTAATGAAATGGTTTGGGCCTCCTTAGAGGTTACCTCTTTGTTTGGAAACTTGCAGAGAGCTTTACCGAAACCCAATGGTCTCACCAGTAAAACTCACTCAAAGTGATGGATGTCCAAAATGGGTGGGAAGCCAGGTCCCGAGAGGGTCCGCCTTACTTCGCAGGTCACTTCAAGGCGTTTTCCCGTGCATTAAGCTAACTACTTTAGAGATTGTCTTAGTTAAACTATCAACCATTGACCAACACAAAGTGTATGAAACTTACTTCCAGCAGATTGAGACTAACTCGCAACTGGAAGGGTCAGGAACAACATTGAGAGCTGAGGGGAATTTGTTTATTTTAAACTGGAAATAAAGTAATGAAATGAAATGTGAGACTAATTACTAATCCACATTGACCAGGCCTCTTTCGAGGAGCTGAGGGGATGGTTTATTTGTTAAATTGAAAATTGCAGTAAGTAAAACTAATCTAGCAATTAGTGTTCTACTTTGCAAAAATAAATCTAATCTAAGTGTTGTGGTTAAGCTAGATTAATTGATTCCTTTCGTTTGTATGAGAGAAGCAAATGCAAGAAATCACAAGAAATAACACACCACCACACCACCAACCTCCCTAAAGGAGGAGACAAAACTGACACTATGAGGCTCGTTTTTATTATATGTTATTACAACTGAGAAACTAGGTTCTCTTTTTCTCTTTTTAGAACTTTTGGATCCTTAGGTTATGGATCAAAACTGAATAAAATGATTACAAAGGGTTCTTTGAAGGTCTTGATCTTCAAGGGTTCCAACTTAGGCTAGGTTTCCTTCTCTTTAGCTTCGATTTTGCCAAAGGTTCCCCTTGTTTTATGATGGGCCTGCTAAAAATCAACAAAGAGAAATATTAGAAAATGATGGCAAACACTTTAAGCAACTAACATGAAAGGCAAATACTTAGCAATTTTTTTTTGAAAACTTTTCTTATGAAAAATGCAAAATTTTAAGGACTTTTTGAAGCTTTAAATGAAACTAAGCTAGTATCTTTTAGAGTTTTCTATTTGTTGTCATAAAACATAAAGCTAAAACTCCTAAATAGCTAGATCTACAAATGCAAACTTAGAGCAACTTTCTACCTTAAAATTTTGAATAAATTTACGGAAAATTGTCACAAAACTACTTAGATCTACCCTTTGATTAAGAAAAAATTTAAACTGGATCTAAGACTCATGCATGCAACATTAGATAATAAGATTTTAACTTTTGAAATCAATCTTTAGATGACATGCAAGAAAGTAACCAAATACTTTTAGACTTTTTAGAAATTAAGGAGAGAGAAGCAGAAAGTAAGCTTGTGCTTGGAATGTCTTTGGGCTATGGGGTCTTTCTTTAGTGAAATGTGGAGGGATCTCCTTCAAATATCTTGAAATAATATAAGCATCAACCTAGATCCTCCTAATCTCCAAGTAGAGCATCAATCACTTCAAATCCTTGCAAAATGGAGGGTTAGAAAAAAGAGGTGCAACCTACAAGAGAGACTTCAATACAAAGTTAGTTAAACAAAACGAAAGATGCATTGAGAATCTTGCTAATAGATAAGAAAAAAGATTACTAATCAAGAAAGTTTAACATTCCTTTCCAAGTAAGCAATAGTACTTCTACAAGGCCAATTTAAACAACCATATAATAACAAAAACAATGAAACAATATCACCTCATGATTACAAGCATCCACACACTTAGGCAATCCACCAATTTGACCTCCAAAGTCTTGTTTTTATTCCAATATGAGAAAGAGTATTACAAATAGAAATATTACATCAAGCGATTCTTCCCAATCTCCAAACTCTCTCACAATGGGAGAGAATGTCTTGCTTTATACACATTTGGGTGGAGATCCCAAGAGGGATGCGCATGCCAAGTGTGAGGGCGTGTATCTTAGATGAGGGCAAGTGGAAGAGGAGGAAAGGTGAGTTGTAACCCTCTCCCTATGCCAAATTTTTATCATATTGCGACATTGCAACCACTTGGGTGAGTCAAAGATTTGGGAGGTGATCTCCCTTGAAGAGTGCGCCACCTCAAGGGAGAGGTGCGCACTTCCTTTTGAGCACATGCTCATAAACCACTACACATGCCATAAACCATGTCTTTGACCCATCACACATCATCATATGACTGCCACCTTGACCTTTGGGCTTTAATTTCATCTCAAACATGTCCCCACATGTTTCCTTAATTTGTACCCTTGCTGATTTTTTATGATTTTGTTTGACTTTTTTGGGCTTTGTGAGCAAAAATGACTTTTAAGTGATTAAAATCACTATTTTTGCTCAACTAAGTGGGTACTTAGGTAATATGGGTGCTCTAGGTCAAAACATGAGCCTCCCCATGGCATATTAAGTCCCCTAGTACGACTTTTTTAATACATCTTTATTTTTTAATTAAAAATTGTCGAATTCTGACAATTTTTTAATTAACTGAAAAAATTAAAAATTCTAAGCGGGACTTAGTACATTTCCATAAGACTCTAGGAGAATGTTTAGCATGGTAATATACATTATACACTAGGCTTAGATCCATTCTCAAGCCTAACCATGGGCATATACTTCAGCTTTGGAGGGATTGAGTGAAAAAACTCATAAATTATAAATTCTCTGAAAACCACAAAATATAATTAGTAAGTAAAAAAAACACTCCAGAGTATAACTCACGCTTATGACTTAAGGTGGCTAAGACCTTTTACAAGTTCATCTTGCAACATCTCGTATTACAATTTTTTTATGGAAATGTAAAAGAAAAGGGTGGTCTTTACGATCGGTTGAACCTCTGAACTCTGAACTTTGAACAATAATGTTCAAACTTTGGCGGCTTGCTGGAAGTCCATCCTAGTGCAACTTTGATGGATAACATTGGCTCCATATGGTGACATGTGCTTGATCTTTTATTCTTTTAAAGGAAAACGTACGAGAATCCATAATCATATGACCTGCATTCACCGAAATTTTGTCAATAACATGTCCATATAAAATCCAATACTAAACATGAGCTGCAGAAATAATATACATGTATATACAAATTTTTTGAAAGAAATAAACTACGTACAACATTTTACAAATTTAAACTATGTACAAAAATAAACAATGTACATGAAATAAATGAATTTAAAGTAAAGAGGATAGGGTTTTTAGAATATGATACAACAAATGTCCCATGGACATCAGATGACTTCGTTGAAGAAGAGCTTGAGAAGTTGACCATTTACTAGTAGTGGCAACTTCTCACCGTCCAATCTGCTTAGGACAAAATAATTCTTTCTAGCTACATCTTGGATAATATAAGGCCCTACCCATAAGCTATCAAACTTGTCGTGGCTTCCTAGCTTCTCTCTTATTTTGTCCCATAGGAGGACTGTATCACCTGCCTGGAAATCCCTTTGTCTTGAGGACTTATCGAAGGTCCCTTGTATCTTTTCCTGATTTTTTATACTTTGATCAAGGGATTTTCTTCTGTTTTCATCCAACTCAATTATCTGATCAATCCTGTGTTAATGAAAATCTTCGTCTAAGCCATACTTCTGGACACATTGATACACTGGAAGCTTGAGATGAACTGGCAAAGTGACATCAAGGCCATAAACCAATTCGAACGGACTCTTCCCTGTTGAACTCTTCTTTGTGATCCTGTTAGCCCAAAGTGCAAACTTGATCTTATTATCCCATGATCTATTGTTATCCCCAACAGTTTTCTTAAGAATTGTGATCAAGTTCTTGTTGCTTGACTCAGCAAGGCCATTACCCTGGGGATAATAATTTGATGAGTGGGATAATATAATGTCATATTTGAAACAAAATGAGGATAGTTCTGTCGAGCTGAAGGCCTTGGCATTATCAATAGTTATTTTTGTTGGCACACCAAATCTAGTGATAATTTTGTCTTCGAGAAAGTCCATGACCACTTTATCGGTTGCCGACTTGGTGGGTATAGTTTCTACCCACTTAGTGAAATAATCAGTTGCTGTGATTATCCAAGTATAGACATTACTTGAATTATCTTTGAACTGACCACTGAAATCAAGCACCCACTGCTGAAAAGGGGCTTCCACTACTACTGGTTGTAATGGTAAGGTTGCTAGCTTCAGCTTCCCAGTAAACAACTGACACTGCTGACAACCCCTAACCATTTTGTGCACATCTGAAAATATAGTAGGCCAGTAGTAACCTGCTCTGAGAATTTTGTGGGCAGTGGTTTTGGCTGCAAAATGCCCACCACAAAATCCTGAATGAAAATCAACCAAGAGTCTTTTGGACTCAAGCTCTTCAACACATCTAAGTATTACCCCATCCTGAATAATACAATACTTAGTTGCCTTTAATCTCAATTCTCTTCTTTTGTGACCAATTAAGTGACTAGGGCATGTGAGATTCGAGAAGAAGAAAATGATATCAACGTACCATTCGTGGTGTTCTAACCTTTG